>CM038215.1:100584867-100768154 GCA_021442155.1 Cymbidium sinense
TTTAAATGATGTTATTCATAAGCATAAATGTTGAGCGACAAGCTATTCAAGGTGTTCACTTAGCATTTGAGTATTTACAAAAGTCTTCAAACTTGTTCAATTAATTAATCAAACGATCATGAACAATCTCTAATCGAGTCGAGCCATGAGTAGCTTGTTGAACGCTCAATTCATTTGCATCAGAAAATGCAAAATAGAATGCAAAACTTATAATTATTATCGTTTGTCAAACTCATGGAATCAAACATAATGTAATGCAAGATTCATTTTTTTAAAATATACACATTAAAATTTGTCCACTCTCAATGTTGATGTTACCACCGTTACGCCTAACAACATCTAACACAATGGATTAGCAGTTGTTTGGTAGTACGATTTACACAAGAGTTGTCCATAATTTAAGCCAAATCCTGCCAAATGGTCAAAGGCCACAAAACTAATCACACACTAATTTAAAATCTCGTTTTACCCCCATCTCACCCCAAATCCATGATGGGCAGTTTTTAAAAATAAGCATCATTAGAAACTTAATTAAGAAATTAAGTATCATTAAAAAAAATAAGTATAGAAATTATAGTCACCCACTAAGTAACTAGGTCGACTTTGATGTGAAGCTAATTTGGGTGTAACGATGCCTAGTTGACTAATTAGTGACAAACTACATCCCGTAGTGAAAGCGCTTGCTTTACGGAATTGGAGAGAAATTAAATAGCTATCATAAGATCTTATGTTTTTGCTTTAGGTTTAGATGTTCTATTAATTAGTTTTAAGCCCTTATCATCAATTATAGAGGTGAACCTTAGAGCCTGTAGGTTTTCATTTAAGTAGATCTAAAACTAAGTATATAGATGATTCATTACAAAAATGAATAAAAGTTCTTTAAGTCATTCCAAAAAGTGAGTAAAAGTATTTACATAAATGGATGATCCAAAAATAAAAAAATAAATAAGAACAAATGTAGTACATATGCACAAATGACTATCTCTACAAATGCATGGAATCGCCACTCCCCAGGTGTGTATGCGGTGCAGTCGTGATGACGCGATGATATGGTGGCCCTCCAATACAAGATCTTCAAAAGTCTCGATAGTCTAGTGATGATAGGAAGAAGATGGTGACTCATAAGTCGGTATGTAGAAGGACACGGATACACATAGATGGACTGAATCAACATATATAGATATGTTAGATGCTCCAATCATGTTATGGGACATCCTCAGACTCAGAATGTGTCACCAATATATGTGTCGTAAGTCTCTGCATAATACCTTGTACATATCTACTCCCTATAGATGCTCATCTACATATGAGTGCTAGAGATGTCCGAGTCAAGATGTGCTTTGCATGAAAAAATAGTGTGAAATTATCCTCAAGTAACATATTTTATTCAACTAAATACTTATGTTAATACTTACATATATGCTCTATAAGTGCTTTGGGATAGTAAGTGGAGGATTTGTTGGGGCGATGAGGTAGAGAGAAGCCAAGATCAACATTGTCTTGATTGATAGCCGCCCTTGTCCTCATCTTCATCCAAGCCTCTCCTCCAAAGCGAGAAATGCCCTGGTAATCAACCCAATCAACATCCACTTTGCCTCAACCATCGACCCTTTTGAAACTAGGGTGTGCCACATCTACTCGGGTATGAGACTGTCCGACACTCGATCGGAAATGCCACTCCACCCTCTTCCAGATGATCAGCGGGACTCGTGTCAACCATATATCGAACTGCGTAGATATGATGACGTAACTTGATGCCATGTGGCTCCCACACATATCTTAAAATTATATTAAATTAGAATATGCATTATATAAATTTGAATCAAAATGTACTCTGCAAGTCCAACCTGAGTATGCAGCAAGCTATCCAACTCATTTTTATGCAATGCAACATTTGTCATTGGCATCTAGCGAACATATCTCTCGTTCCACTTATGCACACAATACATTTAAAATAAACGTATACACTAAAAATTTGAAAGTGTTGAAAGTAAAATATACCTTAAAATAATGCTAAGACCGTCAAGATCCGTCGGATATGGCACATGTAGGGTTGGCCTCCCCACATGAAGATGCTTCCAAGATCATATCTATAGGAGTTGTAGGCAGCGAGCCATGTTGGCCCTGCCTAGTAAACTCATTGAGTTCCTAGAGTGGGCGAAGTGCTCCTCCCATACAACGTGAATGAATCTAGGTCCTCTAGAAGTGGAAGATACAGTGGATCTGAGAATGTATCAACAAGAAACACCCAATAAGAAATAGAAATAGAATACCACGGTGAGTACTCCTCGATTCTCGGATGACTCTCTCAAAAACCTAAGCCACCTCATGCATGTAATGCGACCGTCGATCAAGGTCAATCGATGTGACGGTCATGGTACACCACATCTGGTATAGAGTGTCATCCCAAATAACTCATCGCAGTAATCTAGCCAGCTAGCCCATCTCTTCCCCTCACCGATCACAATTGGGCCAATAACAGGTGGCTCATCAACACGTAATCCTAGGATCATCGCCACGGAGCATCACAGTCATCTCTCATCTAGGTTGAAGCTATTGTGCATGGAGACCATCTCAACGAGCGATGAGATGATGATCAGGATGAAATGAAGGCGATTAACACTATAGTCTGCGCCTAGTCCACTAATGAATCTTCTGCAAGTGATGGGTCACTCCTTCAGCATAAGCAAGTGTGAAGCAGCCTCTAGAATAGTGCTCTGCAAAAAATAATATGATCGATCATTAGCCAAAATAAAAATTATGTAGATGTAATGTAGAAACATAAATTAAATATATTACTTAGTCGGGTGGGCTCTATGCCATCCATGTAGGAGGCTATGCTAGGTGGACTTGATGAAGTGGGTCCTAACATGGGGTAACATGGCCCGGTCTAACTAGTGGTGCTCCTCGACCATCGTTATTGAAAAAATAAATAAATGCAGAGTCGGTGAGAATAATAATGAAAGGGAAAATTGAAGCATAAAGTAAGCCAAAAAAAAATCACAACCTACAAGAAAATAAGTAACATGCACTAAACATATACATTGTATGTTAATGTATCTATAACATACTTCTACTATTAACATTGTGTAGACGATGACTCATGTCCGTTGTCTTGCATAGGCAGGTTCTACTGCTAGCTCTATTTTCATCCATTGTATTTCACTTTATGCAATCTACGACCTTCTAAATTGGGTGGTTGTAATGCTACTAATCCATGCTCTGCATTGAAAGATGGCCAGTCAGAATGGTCAAGCAAAATGTGAAACTCATTTAAGTATGTGAGCTTATACAGATGCACCGTGTAGTACTATGACACACACGTTAGATGATTTAATCTTCTAAATCTCAATCGAAATAACATCCATGATGATATATGGTTGTTTTTATTGCAAGCTACATTAGCTATTATCAAGCAAGTCAACTTTAAATGATCGGCTTGACCTATCAAACATCTGCATTTCCACAGGGTTGATATTCTTAGGAAAATGTGGCTTCCCTCTATGTTGTACCATTGTGGATACCCTTTGGGTGAAAATAGATAAGTTGACCTCCTGTTGCTGAGTTGCAGAGGCAAGTCTTTTCATGAATAATGCAACTAAGTTGTAGTAAATAGCAATAATTAAAGCCTGAATCGGTAAACAATGAGCACGTTTCAAAATACCGTTGAAACATTCACATGCATTAGTCGTCATTGTACCGTAACGCATCTCACCATCATATACAAGTGACCATTTGACACGGTTGCATTCCACAAGCCTTTTGTGAGCTTCTTCTTTCACATTTTAATATCGACATGAAATGATTAAACTCACGAATATCATCAATGTTTCCTGCCATATACATCTTCTGGCATAGAAATTTAACATCACCAATACTCAATCTACGTATCACTTTTTTAAAATTTTCACGTAAATGTCACAAGCAGTGTCTGTGGATAGCCCATGAAAAAACTTATCTATACCCATGTAACAAACCAGCATGTTTATCAGATATGATGCACCAATCACGTCTAGAAGACACTATAAATATAATATCATGTAAACATATTAAGAATCACAACCAAGAATCAGTCGATTCAGACTCTACAATAGTAAAGGCAAGAGGAAATAACTCATTATTTCTATTTATTCCAACGTGGTTAATAGCGCATGATACTTACCTAACAAAAATGTACCGTCTAAGCTGAGCAGTGGGTGGCATCTATCCTAGCTCATAATGGAAGGACCAAATGCCTAAAAAAAGTTTTTAGAAGCGTTGTCTTAGACAATTATACCGTAAAACTAGTACAAACTAATTCCATGTAAAGGCTAAGAGTTCTGTAAGACTCTTCCCAACTGCTAAAGATTGCTTTTATTGCCATGCATCCCATCATCATGTAGGAAACTTTAACATTAAACTTTGACTCCATTCTACCTATAATCTCCCTATGTTTCAGATCAATTTGATGCCTGATCACAGGTATAATGAATTAAGCTATGAATTTTGAACTGTACTGTCGATGACCGCCTGTGCTAACTATATTGATATATCTATGATTTTCCCCAATTATGGATATTCTCTAAGCACCCCTAAGCGTCTGCTGCTATTACAATGCAAACGCCAATTACATGGTATGGTAGGACTATCATGATATACACATGTAACCATATAGTTCTTTTGGTTAAAGGCAACTGTTTGGAATTGAACATTATTCACTATACACCACCCAATAACAACAAACTGAAGACTTCGTTTACTTGCAAAACACATTCCTTCGACAAGGTCACCTGGGATTTCAATATCTTTTGTTAAGACATTTTCATTAGATGGACCGTCAAAGTAAATATTATTATCCTACTCTAGTTTGACATATCCTCACTGCTTGTAGACAACATTTAACTTTCACTATCAATATTCTAGAGTGAATGATTTTTAAAAGATCATGGCGGCTACATTCCCAATCAGTAGTAGCTCAAGTAAACAATCATCATCGATATCATGCTTAGACTCACTATTTGAACCCTTTCTCACGTCGATACTCATCATCGCTGCGACTCAGGCACATCGGTTCCTCGAATGATAAATAATATCATCGCGCCACAAAATTCATGACAAACTTTGATATTAAATATTACAAGTATAAACAAGGAAAGGTTGACAAGGTATTACCTAGAATCAATTCATCAAAGCTCTCATTCCATAGGTACATGTCGATAAAATCCGTATCGTCATTGGTATATCTGACCTTATTCGGATCACTAATGTGGATGCAACATTAGCATCCTCCACTTCCACATACACTAATATCGGGAAAGTTTCATCCAGGTGTAACATCGCCTTTATCATCGGATATAATAACTATAAATCCGTTACCCAGCGGATAACGACATATAAGACTTACAAAGTGGTGAACTAAATCAATGTTCAATGATATCATAATTCGCTATTTCAATTCCAGTAAGGTGTTGTGCCGCAGAACATTAAGCGACGATTTTGACCTCCCACATAGTGAAGCTCGTCGATACTTAGTTCAACTCCAAATATCAACGAAACAAACTCTCTACTCATTTCTTAAATGGAGAATAACCAGTCATATCAGTATTTCCTAAATCTAGAAAAAATATTGTGCGTCCAAATTTATTTGTAGAATAAACTACATAAATCATAAGAAAAATCAATTGACACTTTATACAAACCGCCATCTAGCGTGACTACAAGTAATGAGGCTCTAAGCTTATAGGTCAACTACAACAACTCAAACTCAACTTACCATTCAAAAATATGTCGTAGACCCTAAATAATAGTATACTCAACATATTATCACCTAAAATTACAAATAAATTACCCAACCATAGCTAACACAAACTTATAAATCAAATCCAACCACAAAATTCTAACCATACAGCTCTAAGCCCTAAAACACATACTCTATTAATTTATAAATGAGAAGAAATAGGGATTTACCGTGTGTTGACAAAAAACGACGGGAATGTGTGCAAAAAATTGTAGAATCTACCGCAGGAAACTTCCACGAACAAAATGGAGGCGTCGGAAGCTAATGTTGGGTTCCAAGGGCTATTAGATGGAGAGGGAAGTCAAAGCGTGGGCCGGGTGTGGGAAGAAAATGAGCTGCTTTTGGCTAGAAGGAGAAGATGGAACAATGCCGGTGGTTGGAGCAATGCCTTAATTTCTTTAGCTTGGAGACTAAAATGACCATGCTGAATAGGCAAGATGGTGGGCTCTGGAGACATGAGATCGGAGGCGTCAGGGAGGCCGAATGATTGAGAGAAAGAATAGGGCTGATCGTTTAGTCTTCTTCTTTCCAGTAGTCACTAAGTGGAAGACTAAACTCATGTAAATCAAGTCGCTACTAAGTGTGCATGCTTTATGTTAGCGTGATAACTTCCACGTCGCAGACTTCATTGGCTACCTAATCGTCCATTTAGTGGACAACTATATCTATTTTTAATTTTTTTTATGATACTTAATTCCATAATTAAGTTTCTATACAGTACTTATTTTAAAAGAAGTTTCCCTCCATGATTAACAAAATCCTAGAGAATTTACGGGATTTAGACGAACAGAAAGCACGTGGCCCTTGTCTTCAACAGTGCGAGTCTCACCTCGTGGGAGGTTTCGGGAAGCCGCAGAAAGGAGACGGAGAGAATGGCAAGGATTTTAACAGAGACTCCGACATGCAATACAG
This sequence comes from Cymbidium sinense, assembly GCA_021442155.1. Taxonomy (NCBI): domain Eukaryota; kingdom Viridiplantae; phylum Streptophyta; class Magnoliopsida; order Asparagales; family Orchidaceae; genus Cymbidium; species Cymbidium sinense. Next base: position 100,591,556 of record CM038215.1, read on the forward strand.
TGGAGTAGGAAAAAGGAAAACGAAACTATACTTCGATATAGACGAATGACTGTTCTTACCTAGTCCATGGGTTTCATTGCAGTCTCCCCCGTAGTCAGACACATCCTCAACTCCTCCTCAACTCCTCATCCCTAGATCTTGAGAGATGGTTCCGCTTTGAAGAAGGGATGCCAGGAGTTCTGTTTAACATTAATAGTGATTTTAAATTCAAACTCTCCAAAAAATTCTTTCAAAAAATAAGAATTTTAATTTCATATTTAAAATGTGTGCATCTTTTCTAAACATATTTCTGATCTGCAATAAACCAAATGAGTAATTATAATATGTGAGTATTTGTCAAATGCTAATGAGCCATAATATAATTTATGAATATTTAATAAATATTAGATAAATGCCCTATAAAAAATCTCAAAAATGAGCTCTCTTATCATCTCTATTCACTCGAGAAAAAAATTTATTTAAAGATGGATTAGCTCTAAAAAGATTCAAATATATTATGAAATTTTTTAAAGATCATTTTTATTTAATTTTTTTATTTTATTTTATTAATATTTTAATTTAAAATAAAATATGTTGATATATTTAAAATATCTTATATTTATTTTTATATGATGGCGGTTGCTTGTTGCTGGAGAAAATATTAACTTCTATAATGAGATGCAGACAAATAGTGGTGATAGTTGTTTTACAAAATACTTAATAATTATTGAGTGATTATACAAAATGTGATTTATTTAAAAAAATATGAAAAATTAAATCAAATAAAAATATTAAAAAAATACAAAAAAAAATGATACCAAACATGCCCTAAGTGATCCTTGGTTGTCTATGCTAAGAGATAATAATAGGTGATAGTAGTTAGATGTGGTAAAGAAATATATAGAAAGATTGGAGGCATGCAAGAGTGGAATTGTAGTTGGATTGTGTAATGTCACATGTTGAACAAACACATTATCACTTACAAACTAGCTATGATTGTTGCAATAGCGAATCATAGATGTGGGGATGTAAGCATGTATAGAAACTTACTATAGGTGTCAAGAGAGTTTGATTTTCTCAATAGTGTTGGTTGATCGGATGTTGATGAACCATCAAACTAAATTTGAATTGAATGTTTGGAGTAGTTTGATTAGAGCTAGAAGGAAGGAGGATTGGATGCCATAGTATGTTAAAAGTTATGGCATTGAAGTTTTATTCTAATGTTTGACATATGTTTGGTCAGATGGAATCAAGATTTGTGCCTAGTTGTATCTTTTTAGATTCAAAATAATTGAGCCAATTGGATAATATAATTGATTGGTCATCACAACTTATCTTTGGTATACTAGAATTGATTTGTCTTCATAATTCACCATTGAACGTATAATTTTCTTAACATACCACCAAAAAAATATAAGGGTTATCTGCTATTGTGTTATCTAGCATTTATATATATATATATATATATATATATATATATATATATATATATATATATATATAATTCATCAAAATTCTTCTTCTGCAATGTATGCTATTGTCCATAATTGAAAATTTACTATAGTGTTATCAAGTAAAAAATATATTAAATCTTCATAATATAGATGTAGTATTATGTTCTTACTAGAAAAATGTGCTAGTAATAAAATATTAAAATCAAAAATAGGAGAATGTTGTCAATTCTCATGTGGATTAAATCAATCAATTGATTTAACATATAAATCAAAACAAATTTTTTCTATTCTCTCCTTTAACTTACCAAAGTTGAGTGGGAAAACGAAATGAGGAAGTTTCTTATTAAAATAATTTAAAGGTATAAATGTATTTTATCAAATTTTAATCTTTTAATGGGAGTTTCAATTGTGCAATTAATAAATTCTTAGGTCAAACAAGTGTTTCAAAAATTATAAAATAACTGAATGTAAAGTAGTACATTGAGTTACAAGCATATTGGTGAAAACTATTCATAAAATAAAATACAGTCATACAAAGATATATTATTTGATCATATAAGAGTTCAATATTATTTGACTTTGTCATGTAATATCTTAAATCATATATACAATCGTTATGATTTTTTTACTCTAATTAAATTCTAAGTTTGACTAAGGTAAATACTAATATTAATGTCATTGCCGGTCACACTAATGTTTAACATCGGCAATAATACCAATGCTTGATGTCAAAAAACACTAATCATAATTTATTTTAATGAAACAAAAAAAAGCCCTGGTCAATGGTCATGCATATATCCCAATTAATCTGTGTCATCTCGTTTATTAAAACTATCGCCACCTTACACTTGTTAACGTTCTTCTAAATAGGAGCCGTAACTTTCTCAACGATCTCCATTCTCTTCCTTTAAATACTCAACCCTCAACTCTCCTTCCTATCTTTATTCTATTGAGCTCAAACTCATTAGCAGTAGCCGCCGTCCAGTCGCCTGAAACCAACGTTGCTGTCTACTCTTCAATTCTGATCAGCCACCGCCTCACTCTCTTTCCTTCTGTCAATCGATCAAACACTGCTGTCTCCATCCACAAAGGTTCATACTAAACTTAGATCGAATGATCGTTCTATAGCTTATTAGATGTTGATATTCAATAAAATAAATTGACGAACAGATTTTTTGATGAAAACAGTAAAAAAATTTGTTAAAATCTGTTGATGATAAAATTTTCTGACGGATTTTCATAGTTTTCTGTTGGTAATAAAATCTTCTTCAAAAAGCATTCCCATGCATAAGACATTCATTGGCAACGCTTTTATTATTATTTTTTTTCTGAAATATTTTGATGATGGATCCCTTCATTTTTATCTGATCATATGCGTTGATGGATGTAATTAGTGGCATGAGTCTAGTTTGAATATTAAGAAGGATGTTTAGTTATTTAAAAAGTTGTTAATTAATCATATGGATCCCTTCATTTTTCTTTACAATTATACATCCTAATCTATAAATTTATAATTGTAATTTTAATTTTCAAACTTCTTTATATCAATATATGTATTACAAATGGTCCCAAAAAATATATGTATTACAAATATATCCACCAAGCACAAAAACCACATTAATATATGTAAGATTACATATCAGAATTTTACATATTAACATAAAACTTATAAATGTTGAAATTGTCATTCTATAAAGCAAAAAACAAAGTGAAGAATGCATAAAATGTTATGCAAAACTTCTAAAAAAATGAAGTTTTTAACTATAAATTCAAAATATTATTGTATTTGCTCTCTTCCCAACTCTTTCATAAGCATGCTATATGACCCTTTATTATACAAATGAGATTCTTTGAAACATATAAAAAAAAGTATATTATTACTAATTATAATTTTATTGAATATCTTAATAATAGATAAAATATCATAAACATAATAAGTGCATTTAAAATAAATTCATTTTTTTCATTATATGTGAGTTTAAGGAAATACTAATTATTAAAATAACACTAATCACTAATTATCGGTTATATATAGTATATGTAATTTATATTTATAGAAAAGAAAAAGCTTTGACCAGCCATATTTCCTAATTAATGTTTCTTATCACTTCTATCAAAGCTGCAGCCACCTTACACTTGTTCACATTCTTCTTCGTGAGAGCTGTAACTTTCTCGACGATCTTCATTCTCTTCCTTTAAATACTCAACCTCATCTCTCTCTTCCCTTCTTTTTTCTTCTCTTGAGCTCAAATCCATTAACATTTGTCGTCGCTTGCCCAGTTGCCTTAAACCAACCGACATTGCTGCCGACATCTCAGTTCAAATCATTCGAACCACCAACCTCACTCTCTTTCTTGTTGTTGGTCAATCGAACCCCAGCCTCCATCTACAAAGGTTCATACAAAATCTATTAGTTAAAATGAATGACCTTTCTACACCTTATTAGATGCTAATATTGGATAAAATAGATTGACCAACCAGAAGCTAGTCATTTTTCAATATACTTGAAATATTTACATGATATTTGAGACTGTTCTCTTGGCTCATATAAATTATTTCTTTTTTTTTTAAAAAAATTTTATTCATGGATCTATATGTCAAGAATTGTTTATTTGAGTTATAATAAAGACATACAACAAGAATACATCCCATCATTCAAATTTTATTTACAAAATGGAGCATGTCCAAGAGCTATCTTTCATATGCTTGTAGCAACCATGCATTATCATCGTATTTCTAATATGGCTATAGCAATCTAATCTCTCATTTTTTTTGGTGCGCTCTTCATTTATTTTAAGGGCTATTTGGTTGGAAGAATTTTGAATGCAAAGTAAAGTAAATACAGAGATTTTAACTTTTTTGGTGTTTGGCTTGAAATAAATTTTCAAGATAATGTAATGTATTCCAAATACATTACAATTTAGGATTTGAATTTGTTTAATTTGAGAATTCAAATACACCATTAATATATGTTGGTTGCTGTCGCCTTCCTTCCGCCACACCGCCGTGCCACGCCAGCCTTACCCCACTGCCAAGGCCAAAACTTCAAAATACTTTACATTACATTTTTTTAACCAAACAAAACAAAACAAAGTCATGAATTTATAAAACTCTCAACCAAACAAATGTAAAGTAATCCTTTTACACTGCATTCTTTTTTAAACCAAACAGCCCTTAATGATTTATGAATGCAGGAATAATCCAAAACAATAATATGACATTCATTAGATACACTTTACCCATCTACAAGCAAGAGGATGCGATTCGCTTTGATGTTCAAATGTTGCAATAATGTAAAATGAATATCTTGAATAATCATTCATATCCAATCATAAATGAAAATATTTATCATGTTCAATGGAATTCAATCTTTGTCATTCAACATAGTTCCTAAAGGTTACACTCACAAATTCCAACACAAAGAATTTCAGTACTTTGTAATGATTGACTTTGAAGCAACATGTGATAAAATCAAGCAGCCAGATCCTCAAGAGATCATTCAATTTCATTCTATTCTTGTAAATAGCCTAACATGATAGATAGAAGATGGCTTTCAAACATATGTCCGATCTACTCATTACTAAATTATGACAGATTTTTATAAAGAGCTCACAAGAATTCAACAAACTTAGGTTAATATTTATTTCTATCTTATTAAAATATTTTTTGGTTAATGTTGGATACTAAAGCACAACATAATATGTATTTCACTTCTTTTTTTTTTTTTGCTTATTTTACTATTTTAATTTTTTTTATGATAACTTTAATAAGTATATATAAAATTTTCTATATTTTTTTACAATGCTATTTATTCCTACAAGAATCAATTGCTTTTTTTTAGCCATTTTACCTTATAGCTTATAAAATTGAATATTACATTTCTATATAACTATATTATTTATTTATACAATATTTCATGTGTAGGTGGATAGTGGTGTTTCTATTAGTAAGGCTTTATTCTCCCATGACATATGGTTGAGGGAGAGAGGAATTAATCAAACAAATTTTACTATCATGACTTGGACTAATTGGAATTGCAGCACAATGTTAGAATCAGAATGTAAATTGAAGAGGATCTACAAGCCTGCCTACTTTAATAGGTACATTCATTTTTTTTCTTTTTGATACTTTTACGAGAAATCAATCAATGAAATAAGCCTTTTCTCATAGGACTAATAGCTTCATAAATTTTAATATCACAAATCATTCAAAACAAATGGACTTCAATTAGAAGTTGCATGTTGTTGACCTCTATATATGCCACATAAGTTGAGTTGAGCTTACAAGATAAATTCGACGGACTTTGGATGTAAACAACGAAAATCAAAGTGAATACACTAAGCATCGAAACCGAATGGTCTCCACCGACAAATGGACTTCTTATCGTTAACATCAAAATTGATCAAAGTATATGTACTGCATAATTTGACGGTCGACCGATCAAGATAAAAATCACGCCCGCCGCATACCAGGTCGAAACGTGATGATGCCCAAACAACCTCCGTTTGTGAAATTGATCACCAGTTAACGTCGAAACATCAAAACCTATCAAATGAGACTGCTCGCGCCCAATTCGGATGAGTGTGTGCAAATGTCGAGCAATCGGAAGTGATGACGCGCATGTTTGAACCAAAATTGACTTGATTCCGCGCTAACTTTAATAAAACGACCTCCGATCATGAAATGGATTATGCCGTTGAATCCGGAACATCAATTTTCTTAAACCCATATCCACATGATGACTTTTTCATATAAATATGGTCATGAAAATAACTAAATTCAGATATTTAATTTAATATTGATCAAATCTATTTTTTTTAATATTCGAATTATTTCAGAATTAATTCAAAGAAATTTGGGTATAAATTATTTTCAAAATAGGCCTAATTTTATTCAAAAATTTTAAATCTGTCAACTTAATTTGGACAATTGCTGCAATTAAGGCTCTCAAATCCCAGAATTTCTTCCTGATTATTCCCCTAACAGAAGGGATGAAAAAAAAGGAGAAGCTCTATCTTCTTCCTGCCCGACGGGTTCAATCGAAGAAGCAGATGGTTCTTCTATTGGACCCAAGAGAATAAACAAGTCTCTAGTGAAAGGGAAGAAAAATTTAGAGTACTTAGACCATTATGACAACCTACTTATGAAAGTGAAGTTCAATGTATCTTTTCAAGAAGGACGGTGACCTATTGATATCGGAAGATTCATTAGTCATCATGTCAATCCTTTTCAACATTTCAAGGAAGTCACCCACGTGATTCACATTGTTGAAGAGTTAAAGACTTTTATGTGCCTCCTTTGCCTAGAAGTGATAAACATGAAATTTCATTCTACAAGTCCAAGAGTTACCACAAGGATTCGATTGGCTCGTAATTCGATTGCTCTAACGATATGGTGCCAACTAGAATGCCAATGTATTATCCTCTAAGGATTCACAAGATGATGCACAAATTGGGAGTCGATGTCGAAGAAAAATGGAGCCCACTTCTTTGATACTCTTGGATCTAAAAGTCCACGTGCCTCACAAAAAAAGGTGATAACTATACTAAAGGCTTTGATATGTCCGACGAAACACCGTGGAAGAAAACCGCATGACAAAGAAATTGAGAGACCGAAATTGAAAATGAAGATGACCTTTATGACATTTATCTAACAAATGATGAAGAAATGGAAGCCAAGCCAATGCCTTAAGAGCTTGAAGATGGTGGACAAACAACTACCATAGATGAGTTAAAAGAAATTAACTTGAGAATAGAGGATGATCCCCGCCCAACTTTCGTCAGTGCCCTTATGCTTGAATAAAAGATTGAAGAAATGAAACTCTGTTAATTCGACTTTTGCTTGGACATCAAATGTCAAGCCCCCGAGGTTCATAAACTCACCATCAAACCAGATGCAACACCTGTTAAACAAGCTCATAGGCGAATAAGATTGGAAATTGAAGAATAGGTAATGTAAACTAATAAGTGATCAAAGACTTTTGGCAGACAAATACGATTAGATATGCAATAATTTATGAAGAAGAATAGCCAAATCTGTATCTGCATTGACTTCCGAGATCTGAACAAAGCATGCCCAAAAGATGATTTTTTGCTTCTAATATCAGAATTACTAGTGGACAATACATCCAACTATGACATGTTCTCATTCATGAACGGATCATCAGGATACAATCAAATCAAGATGGCTTCTGAAAATGAGAAGCACACATCATTTAAGACAACAATTGGTATATATCGCTACGTCATGCCCTTGAAAAGAATGGAGCTACATATCAGAGGATCATGACATGCATCTTCGACAACTTGATTCATCAGAAAGTATAATGTTATGTGGATGACCTCGTCATTAAGAGCATATGTCTAGAAGATCATTCTGATGACCCAAGGATGATTTTTGAAAGAATTAGGCAGTACGATCTCAAGATGAATCCTCTTAAATATTCATTTGGGGTTTCGTCTGAAAAGTTCCTTAGCAACGTGGTGCGGCACAAAGAAATTGAGATCAACCATAATAAAATCAAAGCGATAGTGGATATGTCACCGCTGAAGAATCTTCTTTGTTTCACACAAAGATATTTGGCATTCATCCATTATTTCATATCAAATCACGCGGTGTCAACCATTTATTAAATTGATAAAGAAGAATACACCATTTAAATGGGGCGATGAATGTCAAGAAGAATTCGATAGCATCAAAAGACACCTGTTAAATCCACCAATTTTGTAGCTAATCTTGGGAAAGCTTCTCATTTTGTATCGCTGAATTATAAGAATCGCCGAGCATTGTTTGCAAAGACAATGAAGAAGGCAAAGAAAATGAATCATATCAAAAGATTGATAGGAGAAGTAAAGTACTCTCGATCGAAGCACGCACCCATCTTCACGCCCACAAGCTTCGACATTATATGTTTCCATATAAGATAACACTTATATCAAAGATTGATCTGCTAAAGTTCTTGATGACAAGACCGTGTGTCATTTGACGATCAATGCTCTATGCTTTGATATTACATATATATCTCGAAAGCTATAAATGGAAAATACTAGCAAATTTTCTCCCTACGATCCCATCCCAACAAATTCATAATGATGATTTACCGATGAATAGATTCTACTTATCCACAAAAGAGAAAAGTCGCAGATCGGGAAATGTATTTTGATGGTGCATCATTTGTTAAGCCCGCCACCCAAAATTTGCCAAAAGCAAGAACTAACGCGTTGATCTCATCTTCATAACACCAAAAGGTGGCATAATAAGCTCATACAAGCCGATCAATCGAGAACCAATAGTGATTTGAATACAAGGCATTGGTGTGCTCGAATAAGTTGTTATTATCGCATCCAAAATTTAAGAATCTTTGGAGACTCAATTGGTGATCAACCAAGTATTCTCTATAAGATTAATAAGTTTGAATTGATGTACTATCATAAGTGAGTGCTTGAGCTCATGAAGCAAATTTCAAACTTAAACTGCCCCAGTTTCTTGATCGAAGAGTAGCAAAGCAGATTGTCTGGCCAAGCTAGCAAAAGAAATGACGAACACAGATGACGATAATTTGTTGATTGAAGTGTCCACTCATCAAGTTCTGCAACCAGTAAATGCAAATTCTCCCAGAGGGGACATCAAACTCCGATAAAAATTCAAATTGCTCCTCACTCTCAAAGAACGACAAGTACAAGAGAGAAAACTCAAAAGTACAAAAGAAATCATGGCTTTCATAGTGGAAGAGCCTGATGATTGAAGACAACACTTCATCGATTATTTCAAGAAAAATAAATTGCCAATTTATAAATCACTAGCCACGCAAATTACAAAAAGGATCTTACGATATGCCTATATTAATAATACATTGTACTGTAGATTCTTTGAACAAAATATGCAAGCTTATGGACGGATGAAGCCAACAAAGTTATGCCTAAATTCATGAAGAACTTTATATACCAGTCCTAAATGGTAGTAAAATTAAGAGGATGTGATACTATTGGCCTTTAGGTGAAATACCGATAAATCATGCCATAATGTCATGAATGTCAAGTCCACGAGGATCTCATTCATCAACATCTGAATCATCTACATCCAACAATAGCATCCTGGCCATTCGAAAGTTGGGTCATATAATCAATTGATCCTCCATCCTATTGACATCGATTCATTTTAGCACTAATTACTTCTCCAAGTAGGATGAAGTCGCTCCATTCAAAGTAATCGATCGAAGTCTGACTTCTTCACCAATAATGTTGTCTATAAATTTGAGGTGTCACGATGAATCATTTCAGACAACAGTCTGGCTTTCAAGAGTGCAAAGATATACAAATTGATGAATGACACAAATCGATTAGATGCTCATCAATCTACAATCCAAAGGCCAATGGTTTAGCAGAGGCTTTCAATATAATATTGGTAAAACTACTCAAAAAGATTCTCACGAAGAATAAAAAAGAGTGGCACACTAAAATGATAGTAGCACACTAGGCATATAGAACAACTTACAAAATGCCAACCGATTCCACTCTTTATGCTCTAACATTTGGAGTTGAAGCTATTCTACTACTAGAAGTTGAGCTATCATCACTTCGAGTAACTGTCCAATTCAATCTTACTCAAGATGAGAATGCTCGCATGTGTATGGAAGAGTTGGATGCGCTTGACGGAGTTAGACTCCAAGCTCAACAAAGTTTATAAATTTACCAAACGATGATGTCCAAAGCATTCAATAGTTCAGTACATCCTCGGATATTCCGAGTGAATTGGGTGCTAAGAAGGTCAATCATCCCTTATCGCAAGATCGGTGAAAAATTTGAAGCTAACTAGGATGATCCTTACGTCATAGAGAAGGTGTACGAAGGAGAAGCCTACCAGCTTATTAACACGAATGATCAACGACTTATACCACCAATCAACGGTTGATATCTTTAGAAGTATCACAACTAACTGTGAATAAATATATAAATACTTAAATGAATCTTGCACTAATAAGGCTTTCATACCAAATACATATGTAATGTCACTTGAAGATTCTCTCATAAAACGAGAACACATTTTCAAGTTACTGCGAAAACCCCCCTATTAGACAGGGGGTATTTTTATATATTTAGCTAAGTCGACATCGTGCTTCAAGCTGAGATCCTTAGATAAATATATATAATAAATATAATGAGTTACGTTTATTTATATTAAAGAAGTTCAAACTATGTAATATATTTATGAACTAGTCTACAATCCCCCTATTAAATATGGGGTATTTTTTATGATCAAAATTGTCCAATCCTCTCAAATAGGTCTTCTTGTATATGTATTTGGGTTGACATCAACTTGATGCCAGATCCCGAATATATCTATAATTGCTATTATTAAAGTTGCAGGCTCTTGCAAAGATAAAAATAATCCATTTTCATGCATGAAAAGATAGTCCTAAATGTCAAAAGTTTGTCTCCCAAATTTGTCAAATTCTACATATCAAGTCAGAAGAACTCCCAATTTCAGAGACTTCGATCAGCTAAGTTGGAAAAATACTAACCTATACATCTTCAAGTCTAGGACACAGATGAGTTCTAAAACTCAATAGCCCACAATGAGTTCGACGCCTCTTCACTCAACAAGCAAGAAAAGATTGCGAAAGAGCCCCTGCTCATTAGTCGATGACCAAACCACCAAGCCATCACAACTTAAGTTGAAGACAGGTTCTAAAGGTCGACTCAACAAGCCCATAAATGATGAGTCGTTGAAACTCTCCTCACTCAACAAGTCAGGAAAGGAAAGAGCCCCGCCGTCACCAATGATGATAACTGCTCAATCTCAAACCAATTCAACTTAGTGATTACAAGCAATTAGAATCTAAGACATCTTTCTACTTGATCGATGGACCAAGACAATATGAGAAAACAACTCAACTAAGAGCTACCTCAAATCAATCTCATCAGGCGTAATCACATCCCAATTCATTTTCAATGATCAAGCACAAAGCATCAAAGTTAATTTTCTCATTAACTCCGCCAAAGTAGAAAGCTTAAGACCGAGGAAGCGATTCCATAGTTCAAACAAAGATAATGTCTGAACTAAAAGAATTACGTGGTTATTCAAAAGCACAAATTGCTAGCAACTCGATTGATCTAATATGCGAAGCCATTCATGCACCCTTCAATGAGTCTATCAAAACAACAAGCACGATTTAGGCATACATACACTTCATAAGTAAATATGGACAAATCGTAAATCTTCATCAAGTCCCAAGCTTAAAGGACAAAAGAATTTTCAAATTCAAAGCAAATAAACTAATTCCTCCATCCAACTTGGTACATTAAGCTAGGTCGAGAAAATCCAAATCTATGAAGCCACAAAAGAAAGACTTTCAACGAACCAATCAAGTAGATGGTGGAAGAAGCCTTCAAGAAACCATTGAAATTAAAGTGGAATAATTTGAGATTCAAGGTCAACTCAAAGGGTCAACTAGTTTTCAATAACATGACTCGCTCCATAAAATCACATTTGTTGGGGCATTTATTGACCTTAATGCATCATAAGTTAAGTCGAGCTCACGATGAATTCGAGTTTTAGAGCAAAATCGAAATATACTTGACATCACCAAATAAATGACCTCCATCGACGAACTTCATCATCACATTCAAAATGTCAAAATTGATCATATATACATGCATCAATCAATCGATCAATCGAGGGTCATTGATGCTCTGATATCGAGGTTGGCCATGCCCAAACGACCTCTGTTCATGAAATTGATCATACAATTAGTGTTGAAACGTCAAAACCTATCAAATGAGACTCACGCTCAATTTGGATGAGTCTGTGCGAATATCGAGCGATCGGAAGAGACGATGCATAATTTTGAACTGAAATTGACCCGATTTGATGCCGAGTTGAACCAAACGGCCTTCAATCGTGAAACGGACTGTGCCGTTGCATCCAAAAAATCAGAATAACCTAAGATCGACATATATATCGCCTATATAATAATATCGGCATGAAAATCCAAACAAATAATTAGCAATTAAATAAAACCCTATAAATACCTACTTATATCTAACCCTAACCCCAACTCCCACAAAACTCCCAGATGCCCCAAACTCCCTAATGCGAAAATGAAGCTCCGTCTGTACGCCACTGAAAAATGCATCCTCCGACCTCCCCTTGCTCAGATTTGAGCTCTTCCGCTTTGATTCATGCCGATCCATACATGCGCCGTGCATGCAAACCCAAGACCACGTATCATACAAGACTGTGTGCCCATACCCGCACGATCGAAGTTTGTGTTGAAATATAAGTACTCGTACATGTCTTTCTTGACGAGGAAAACTGCTTGTTTTATGAGTATATAAGTACATGTAACTTTCTAGCAGAAGGAAAATATGTGTTTCATGCGTATCTTAGAGCCCCATACATTTCTTGGCATGGTGAGAAGGCATTCCAGGATTTATACCACTCATACACCCTTTTGGTTGGTGTACCCAAAGATACGATGCGACATGCCTGATGTCCAAATTTTCACACCACTAGAGGCCTAACATATAAATTCCCATAACTATAAAATTGATGTCTAAACCGACATTCTAGTGTATAACATTACCTTTCTCGATGGGAAAATCTGTTTCACAAGTACTTCAAAGCCCCATACATGTCTTTCTTGGCATGGTGAGAAGGCGTATTCGACCTGATATTTATACCACCCATACATGGATTTCTTGGCATGGTGGAAGGCCCAAAGAACCCGAGGGTAGCCCTCACACATGACATCAAGATGTCAAAATTCTATCAAATTTCTACACCGACAGGAGGCATAAATAGCTTAATAAAAATTCAACTACAAAGCTAAAATTAATGTTTAAACTGACATTGTAAATATATAAGTACCTATACATGCTTTTCTTGGCATGGTGAGAATCATGTTACATGTTCAAAGACCCATACATGCTTTTCTTGGCATGGTGACGACACCACCACACATGTCTTTCTAGACATTTGGTGAAAACCTCTTAAGTGGGGACAAAGAGAAAAAATGTCAAAATTTAATCAAAAATATTATAATTGTAATGAAGACTCAATCAAAATAAGCAACATTATTCAAATCTCCTAAAGTTAGATTAATATTAAATTGAATAACTCATGGGCCCCACACTAATGCTTAAATTTAGGTGTAAGGATGCTACACCTATTGATTCTGAAGTCTTAGACCGAAAGTGTTAACAAAACCTAAAAAATCTAATAAAAATCTTAAAAATCTCAACTTACTAAAATATCTAGAAGCTAATTCTATCATGAAAGTAGATCTCTATTATTAAATTAATATATACAAGACCTCAAACATCAAAATAATATATCAATAGATTTCAACCGATGGGATATTTCAATCAAAATACAATCAAATTTCGATCAAATTGACTCAAATGAAGTATCAATTCAAAAGCAAAATTTAACATGTCATCAAAACTCAAAATGCTTAAATAAAATTATCTAAAACTTAAGCTAAAATTCAACCCACCTTCCGTAATTGTTTGTCGGACATGACAAATTAAGAAAACTCTAGCTCACAAAGGAGTCAATGTCAAATCAAGTACACAACTATGTTTATTCTCAATCAATCTCATGCTAGTAAAGACGTAGCCATGTCCTCTGACCACGTGGTTTGACCAACAGGCTCCATATATGATGCGGTTATGACCAAAGTCTTCTGATCGGGTGGTTGCTGCCAAATGACACCATTATACCACGGTCACGTCTGTAGCTTATATGTTCTCCAATGGCTTTCAGAGAACCCTGTATACTTGATAGGGCAAAAACCCCTCTGTTAGCTAAGATAGCCTTAAACTGTCTACTTAGACAAACACCACCCCATATCTACAAGGATTTCTTGAACGACGCAACTAATGGCTGCTGACAAAGATCCTTATGTCAGGTTGGGTTGACTAACTCCGACTAAGTAAGTACGCAATGAGATGAAAACCATGGGATCGACGCATCATCCCCCCAACCATCCTTTAAACTAAAAGATGATAAATTTCATAAGCTTAAATTTTGAAACTCCACATGCTACTACCATACGCATATTTAACGATCTAATCTAGCCTTAATCAAAAGTCTCTCAATAATTAAACTATAAGTGCTTGTTCCTATAAGAAACTTGGAACCGACCAAGTTCTCACAAAATAAGGGCAAAATCTCTGGAGTGTCTTATCTACTACTATTCATTCTTTAACCATTTAAATCATACTCTCTTCATCGAAAAGTCGGTGAAAAATTTTCATTTCCCACAATAACATAATCGGATGCTTCCTATAAAAAATATAATGAAGAAAATATGAGAGTGAGAAAAGTAAAACAAAGTTTAATGAATTTAATCCTACAATATACTTTTGAATAATGTAGACAGGTAATTATCTAACAACAATTCCAGGGTAAAATCTATGTTAGCCTACAAACGTATAAAAAATTATCACAACAGTTGAAAATCAAAATTGATTTCTTAAAATAGTAACACATTTGAATGGAATGACTGAGAAAGTGCATATAACAATATCTAGGCAGTGGAGACAATAAGTTTAATACCTGGAAACAATCTCACACAATATATAATCTCTATAACACCAACATTTTACCTTAACTTTGTAGTAGCATTCCAGCATACGACGATACTATTGTCTTGCCCTAGGAGATTCCACCATAGAAAGTACCCTTGAGAAAGCCTATTCAAGAGCAACATCTATCTTGTTTTTGGAAAAATAATTATATCGGTTCTTCCCTCAATCAAGTAAACTACAAAAGAAGACATCTCTTTCCTCACTTAGAGAGTGGATACATAGACGAAGGCGATTGGCTTGAGCTGTGATCCTGCGGCCTTGAAAGAGGTGTGCCAGAATCGAGCAATAAAGGCAGGAGAAGATCAGAGATTGAAGGCTGGCAGAAGAAGATAGCAGATGTTCTCTAACAATATCCATTAACAAAATCCTGAGAATTTATGGGATTTAGACGAACAGAAAGCGTGCGGCCCTTGTCTTCAACAGCGCGCCTCTCACCCCGTGGGAGGTTTCGGGATGCCGCAGAAAAGAGACGGAGAGAATGGCAAGGATTTTAATAGAGACTCTGACATGCAATACAGTGGAGTAGGAAACAGGGAAAATGAAACTATACTTCGATATAGATGAATGACTGTTCTTACCTCGTCCATGGGTTTCATTACAGTCTCCTGCAGTAGGACACCTCCTCAACTCCTCATCCCTAGATCTTGAGAGATGGTTCCTCTTTGAAGAAGGGATGCCAGGAGTTCTGTTTAACATTAATAGTGATTTTAAATTCAAAGTCTCCAAAAAATTCTTTCAAAAACAAGAATTTTAATTTCATATTTAAAATGTGTGCATCTTTTCTAAACATATTTTGATCTGCAATAAACCAAATGAGTAATTATAATATGTGAATATTTGTGAAATTCCAATGAGCCATAATATAATTTATGAACATTTAATGAATATTAGATAAATGCCCTATAAAAAATCTCAAAAAAGAGCTCTCTTATCATCTCTATTCACTAGAAAAAATTTATATATACATCTTAAGTACGGATTAGTTCTAAAAAGATTCAAATATATTATGAAATTTTTTAAAGATCATTTTTATTTAATTTTATTTTATTAATATTTTAATTTAAAATAAAATATGTTGATATATTTAAAATATCTTATATTTATTTTTATATGGTGGTTGCTTGTTGCAGCAGGAGAGAATATTAACTTCTATAATGAGAGGAAGACAATAATGACATATAGTGGTGATAGCTGTTTTGCAAAATACTTAACAATTATTGAGTGATTATAAAAAATGTGGTTTATTTAAAAAATATATTATGAAAAATTACATCAAACAAATATATTATTAAAAATAAATAAATAAATAAAAATGATACCAAACATGCCCTAAGTGATCCTTGGTTGTCTATGCTAAGAGACAATAATAGGTGATAGTTAGATGTGGTAAAAAAAATTTAGAAAGATTGGAGGCATGGATGTGTAATGTCACATGTTGAATGAACACATTATCACTTACAAATTAGCTATGATTATTGCAATTGCAAATCATAGATGTGGACATGGATGTAAGCATGTAGAGAAGTTACTATAGGTGTCAAGAGAGTTTGATTTGCTAAATAGTGATGGTTGATCGGATGTTGATGAACCATCGAACTAAATTTGAATTGAATGTTTGGAGTAGTTTGATTAGAGCTAGAAGGAAGGAGATTGGATCGCTTGCCATAGTGTGTTAAAAAGTTGTGGCATTGAAGTTTTATTCTAATGGTTGACACTTGTTTGGTCAGATGGAATCAAGATTTGTGCCTAGTTGTATCTTTTTAGATTCAAAATAATTGAGCCAATTGGATAATATAATTGATTGGTCATCAATTCATCTTTGATATACTAGAATTGATCTATCTTCATAATTCTCCATTGAAAGTATAATAAAATCTCAACTTACTAAAATATAGAAGCTAATTCTATCATATGAAAGTAGATCTAATCCTCTATTAAATTCATAATTCGACAAGACCAAACATCAAAATAATATATCAATAGAGATTTCAACCCGGATGGGATATTTCAATCAAAATACAATCACAATTTCGCATCAAATTGACTCAAATTAAGTATCAATGAAAAACAAAATTTAACATGTCATCAAACTAAATAATCTAATCACATATAGCGTTACTTCAAAATATGGGTATGACTATGAATTCTCATTTAAATCAAGTATACTAAGATCATTTTTTATACATCTTAACCAAGTCTTTTTTAGGTCTACCTCTACCTCTCTTAACATATAGAAAATCTAATGCATCTACTCTCCTAATCGGGTCATGGATGATAGCTTTATGTGGCCAAACCATCTAAGGTGACTCTCCCTAATCTTATCTACCAGAGCTACTCCAACTTTTCCGAATATACTCATTTTGCATTCTATCTCTAAGAGTAAAGCCACTCATCCACCTAAGCATCCTCATCTATAACACTTAACTTAGTCTTATGCTTCTTTTATTTGGCCAACATTCTACACCATAAGTCATTGTAGGTCTTACCATCATCTTATAAAATTTTCCTTAAGTTTAAGTGGAACTTTTCTATCACATAATAGGCGGATGCATTCCTCCACTTCAACCATCCAACTTGAATTCTACTAATAACATCTCCATCTATTTCACCATCATTTTGAACAATAGAGCCTAAATATCAAAGCGTTCACTCTTATTAATGACTTGTTCACCTAATGTCACAACACTGCTAGAACTTCTACAACTAAAATTACATTCCATATATTCAGTTTAGATCTACTTAAATGAAAACCTTTAGACTCTAGAGTTGACCTCCATAATTCAAGTTTCTTTGGACTCCTCTCTAGTCTTAACAAGAAGAATGTCATCAAAAAGCATACACCAAGGTACATCTTCTTGTAAATGCCTAGTAAGAACATCCATAAAAAAAAGATAAGGGCTTAAAGTGATCCTTGATGTAATCCAAGTGAAATAGGAAAATATTTTGTCAACACTCCTTGTGTTTGGACACAAGTATGACTCTAGTATACATATCCTCAATGACTTGAATATAACCAATATTAACTCCTTTCTGTTCTAGAACTCTCCAAAGAACATCTCTTGAAACTTTATCATAAGCTTTCTCTAAATCAATAAATATCATATGTAGATCCTCCTTACTTTCTCTATGCTTCTCCATCAAACCCCTTAACAAATGTATAGCACCCATAGTAGATCTACCTAACATGAAACCAAAGAGAACATCTGTATCACATCGTAACCTATGCTCAATTACTCTCTCCCATAATTTTAATGTATGGAACATTAACTTAATTCCTCTATAATTTGCACACTCTTGTGCATCACCTTTATTCTTAAATATAGGAACCAACAAACTCTTTCTTCACTCATCACATCTTTTAGTCTTTAAAATGACATTAAAATATTTGTAAGCCAAGAAATTCCTTGATCTCCTAAACATTTCCACACTTCTATTGGAATATTATCCGGTCCTGCTATTTTTCCACATTTCATTTTCTTTAAAGCTTCACTAACTTCAGATTTACTAATACGACGATAAAAATGAAATTCTCTATTTTTGTTTAGGGTATTAAGGTTGCTAAAATCAATCGTACTTTCAGATCCTTCATTGAAAAGTTTATCAAAATACCTCATCCACCTATTTTCAATATCTTTTTCCAAAAAAAGCATTTTATTATTTTCATCCTTAATACACCTCACTTGAACCATGTCTTTACTTCTCCTATCTCTTTGGTTGGCTAACTTATACATACATCTTTCATCTTCTTTGGTATCTAATCTATTATATAAATCACTAAAAGTAAATTTTTTTTGCATCATATCGCTTTCTTAGAATCTTTACATGCCACTTTATATCTTTCCCAATTCTCAGTTTTACATCTAAACCAAGTTTTATAATAATACTTCTTATTTTTTATCTTTTCTTACACTAACTCCATCCAAACTATTCTTATTAAAGAAGCTTTTCCTTTTGATTCTCCACATCTTTAGCAACTTGCTTAATTTCACTTGCTATTTTTCCCACATAATATTAGCTTCCTCATGAACATCCCAAATTCTAATCTCTTGTAGCTTGCTCTTAAAAATATTTTTATTTGTGTTCTTTAAGTGTCCCCATCTAATTCTAAGACAATAATTTGATTTATTTTTTCTCTTATAACCTTTCATCTTAAAATCTAAAACTAACAATCGATGTTGGGTACTTAGATTTTCACTTGGAATGATCTTACAATCTTTACAATTTATTCTTATCGAAAATAATCAATTTGTGTTTTACTAGATCCATTTTATAAGTAATAATATGTTCATCTCTTTTCTTAAATAAAGTGTTAGCTACAAAATCATAAGCTAAAGCAAAATCTAAAATAGTCTACCTTCTTCATTAGTCACTATAAATCCATAACCACCATGAATACTTTTAAAATCTTCTACCACTCTACCAACATGTCTATTTAAATCTCCTCCAATAAATACTTTTTTCTTCAAGGTATCTTTTGTATTAATCCTCTAATTCATTCCAAAATTTTCTTTTCTTACCTCCAAACCTACTTGAGGAGCATAGACACTTATAACATTGATAATCTTAGTATCAATAATCTTTAAAGCTATAATTCTATCTCCACATCTATTAATATTTATAACATTATCCTTCAAACTTTTATCTATAATCACACTTACACCATTTCTAGTTAGACTTTTACCGAATACCAAAGTTTAAAACCTAAACTATCAATCTCCTTAGCCTTCTCCCCAACCCATTTAGTTTCTTGAACACATAAAATATTTATCTTTCTATGAACCATAATATCTATTAATTCCATTAATTTACCGTAATAAAATATTAAAATCAAAAAATAGGAGAATGTTGTCAATTCTCATGTGGATTAAATTAATCAATTGACTTAACATATAAATCAAACCAAATAACCTTTTTCTATTCTCTCCTTTAACTTATCAAAGTTGAGTGAGAAACGAAATGAGGAAGTTGCTTAGTAAAATAATTTAAAGGTATAAATGTATTTTGTCAAAATTTAATCTTTTAATGGGAGTTTCAATTGTGCAATTAATAAATTCTTAGGTCAAACAAGTGTTCCAAAAATTATAAAATAAATGAATGTAAAGTAGTACATTGAGTTACAAGCATATTGGTCAAAACTATTCATAAAATAAATATCTTATGATTATAAAATAAAATACAGTCATACAAAGATATATTATTTGATCATATAAGAGTTCAATAAATAATATTGGAATCTAATATAGGTTGACTTTTTATGTAATATCTTAAATCATATATACAATCGTTATGAGATAGCATTACCTTTAATTATATTTATTCCCATTATGTATAAACAGTGTAAATAAAATTTCCCTTAAAAAATTTCTAAAAGTTTTATAACATGTTTTAGATTATACAAATGAGATTCTTTGAAACATATAAAAATTATATTATTACTAATTACAATTTTATTGACTATCTTAATAACATATAATATATCATAAACATAATGAGTGCATTTAAAATAAAGTCATAAATTATTTTATTATATTTGCTATTTAAAGACATACAAATTATTAAAAAAAATATTAATCATTAACCATCGGTTATATATAGTATATATAATTTATTTTACTGAAATAATAAAAAAAAAAAAAAAAAAAAAATGCTCGGTCAATCATATTTCCGGATTAATGCTTGCCATCACTTTTATCAAAACAGCCGCCACCTTACACTTGTTTACATTCTTCTTCATAAGAGCCTTAACTTTCTCAACGATCTCCATTCTCTTCCTTTAAATTCTATCAAAGCTTCCACCACCTTACACTTGTTT
Source organism: Cymbidium sinense (assembly GCA_021442155.1). Classification (NCBI taxonomy): domain Eukaryota; kingdom Viridiplantae; phylum Streptophyta; class Magnoliopsida; order Asparagales; family Orchidaceae; genus Cymbidium; species Cymbidium sinense. Next base: position 100,612,393 of record CM038215.1, read on the forward strand.
ACATAGTAGTCTTCATAGGAGCCGTAACTTTCTCAGCAATCTCCCTTCTCTTCCTTTAAATACTCAACCCTCGTCTCTTCCTTCATTATCTTTCTTCTCTTGAGCTGAAACCCATTATCAGTTTCCGCCGCTAGTTGCCTGAAACAAGCCAATCGAATCCTGCAGCCTCCATCCACAAAGGTTAATGCTAAACTTTTTTTTTTTTTTTTTGGTTAATGTTTAGTTAGCATGAATGATCAGCTAAACTCTAGCTGTTTTAAAATACGAGATGATTAAATAATATTTGAGACTATTTTCTTGGCTCAAATACATTATTTTTTATCTTTTTTTAAAAAAAAATTGTTTGCATTGATCGATGTTTTCATAGGTTTTTTATTTGAGTTATAATAAAATCACGCAACAAGCATGCATCCCATGATTCAAAATTTATTTTAAATAAAGGAGCATGTCCAAGATGCTATGTATCTTTGATATGCTTGCAACAACCATGCATTATCATTGCATTTCTATTATGGTTAAACAATATAATCTATGCTATTTTTTGTGTGCTCTTATATTTACTTATAATTTATTTATTTTAATGTTTTATGAATGCAGGAATAATGCAGAACAATAACATGGCATCCATTCGAAATGCTTCACCCATCTACATGCAAGAAAACATGATGCGTCCCAGCTTCCGATCTGATGTTCGAATGTTGCAACAATACAATATGAATATCTTGAATAATCAATCAAACATGTTCAAAAATGAAAATGCTTACCATGTTCAATGGAATTCAATCTATGCCATTCAACATGGTTCTTGAAGGTCACTGCTAAAACATCAAGAATTCAACTACTTTGTGGTGATTGACTTGAAACAACATGTGATAAAATTAAGCAGCCTCAAGAATTGAATTTCCTTCTGTTCTTGTAAAGAGCATAGCATCAAGAATGAAATATTTTCAAACATAAACTAATTTCATCACTATTTATATTTTTTCTAACAAATTTTGTTTTATTTCTTCTACAAAAAATATTTTTTTTATTAACAATTTTTCTTACTAAGCATAAAATTGAATATATTTATATAACTATATTATTTATTTATATATATTCATGTGTAGGTGGATATGGTGTTTCTATTAGCAATGCTTTATTCTCCCATGACATATGGTTGAGGGAGAGAGAAATTAATCAATCAAATTTTGCTATCGTGACATGGACTAATTGGGATTGCAGCATAATGTTAGAGTCAGAATGTAAATTGAAGAGGATCTACAAAGCCTAACTTTATTCATTATTTTTCTTTTGATAATTTTTTTTTCATGTTTGAATTGTTGGCACAATCTTAAACTTGAAATCAATCAATGAAATAACCTTTTCATAGGATTAATAGCTTAAATTTTAATATCATTAATCATTCAACACAAATGGACTTCAATTGGAAGTTGTTTGTGTGTTAAAGTATGTCATGACTTTTAAAATTTTTCATTTTTTATACTAACCTCTTAAGCACTTGTGGCATTAAAAATTTTATTTATTTAGCAGAACATTTAATTATAAAATCTTATCTTATTCATTGAGTTCTTGTGACATTAATTATTTCATAGATGTGCTTTTCATTTGTTGTTTCTCAATCATGAGCAGATGGATCAATTTGAAGGTAGCATTTCATGAGGATATTGAGCGTCCATTGCAACTTAAAGGAAGCGCTAAGCTAGGCGTCTTACACAGGAGGGGTGCTCATTGTGGCCTTGACGATGCCCACAACACCTTCGACTTGTCCATCTTATCATCGAGGCTTCAAATTCTCCATTACCGATTCTTGGAATGTCCTCGTTCCGATAGTAGGGTGAACTCCATTATAAAGGCGAAGATAGATATTGCTTGTGTGGTGTGAAAAGCAACATGGCTATGGTTTATAAACCAGGCTTACACAAGGAAAATGGTTCTTTGGTTGAATTGGACTCCTTCAAGACAAGGAAAGTGTGATTATTTTATTGGGCTTCTTGATTCAAAGTCGAAGAAATAGAGATTATGTTGAATTTATATGTCAATTAGATGATATTATCTTTGTATAAAAGATAGTTAATTTGTTATGATAGGTGATAATTAATCCAATTTATAACCTTACATTATGGGCTTGAGTGCAAGCATATAAAAAAGCTAATTTATTTGTCCTGAATAGAAACAATAATGTACAAATGGCTGCTATTGAATGTGAGCTAGTGTTTAACATTAATATTGATTTTGAATTTTATAGCTCTTCTCAAAATTCTTTCAAATAATGAGATTTTAATTTCATATGTAAAATGAGTGTATTTTTGTTTTGTTTTTAAGAACATATTTTTTATCTTCAACCAATTGAATGAACCATTATATAGCTTGTCTTTGTGAAATTCTAATTAGTCATACAATATTGAATGAAAGCCCACGAAAAATGAGCTCTCTTATCATCTCTATTCAGAACAAATTATACATAACTTAAGTATGTAATAGTCCTTAAATAATATCCAAATACATTAAGAGGCCATTTAGAATCATTATTAACAACTCAAGAACTTGTGAAATAATCATATTTACAATCCTCATTAATTATGGTTTAAAATATATATAATAGAATCTAAATGCATAAAACATTTCCTTTTATATCCTTTAACAACAAACTTAAATTATTCCTTGATACATCACATATGTGGGTTCTTAACGATAAGACTCGATGAACACGAAGCCTTCGGCTCTTTCTCATTTCAAGCTTTCCGAACTACCTAATATTTTCTAATAGCTAGAAGATTTCCAACAATGAGTTCTAAGTCACTGAATTCAAGCGTAAATGCATTCAAATATATAACAAAGTTGATTCTTTCTGTGGAAAATTAACTAGCGATAACTACATAAAAGCAACCTGAATATTATTTCTCTTTCAGAGCTGTATTTTCCATTATATATTTCTTCTTCTTCTTCTTCTTCTTCTTCTTCTTCTTCTTTCCAAATTATCTTGGGAGAAAGTAATAAAATCTTGTAACATTTCTTCAATCTCCCAACTACATCTTGAAGAAATCTCGATCTATCCATTTTAATCTCAAAACATTCAAATATTTTGATTAGAACTGGCCACAATACCATGAGAATTCTATTTTCAGCAAATTTACATTCAAAATAATTTTTTTAAAAAGGGCATATTGAATTATCTCCGAAAGGGAGAGAAATGTTATAACAGAAGAAAGACAAAGATGTAAAAGGGAAAGTAATTTCTGTATTTTCTATGTATCTTTGATCAGCTGAAACAGACATCTATATATAGAGAGAATGAGACAGCAGGAATGAATACAACATTCATACAAAGAAAATAATATATATATCTAGTATATTCTAAAGAAATATATATACATAGCTCATAAATTTAATACTCTCCCAGATGGTGTATACATTGATGTTCATCTTATAGATTTTGCATTTTGGGTAATGTCAATGCTTTGGTAAAAATATGTCGATGATAAGACAATTGGTATTAGCATACTTCCTTCCTCCACTTTTCACGAATGAAGTGACAATCGATCTCTATGTGTTTCTTTCATTGAAATATTGATATTCAAGATATATTGTTGATTGATTTATTATATTACGGTGGCCATATAAGTTTCACATCCAAGTCGTTTAAGTTGAGTCAACATTAATTCACTTAAATTGCAATGGCTTCTATGGAAAGATTTTGATACCGTTGATTGTCTTTAGATCTCCAAGATATTAGAGATTCTCCCAGGAAGACATAGTGCCCAGTAGATATTCTTGTGATTGGACAATTTCCCCAATCTACATCATAGAAAGCTTTTAGTTGCAAATTACAATTAGTAAAAAATAATATTGTTGACTTCCATGCATGCGCTATAAGTCAAGCTAAGCTCACGAGATGAAGTCGATCAACTGATGCATACCACAAATCGAGGTTCACCGACATTACCAAAATCGCCGATTTACAATCGATGAACGGACTTGCCATTACGTAACGCCGAAATTGATCATAATATACATATCGAACAATTTGATGGTCAACCGATCAAGAAAGAAATCCGTAGACGCACCTACGCACATATTGAAGTCGGGAGTCTGCGACGATGCCTAAACGACCTCCGTTCATAAAATTGATCATGTCATTAGCATCAAAATCATGAAACCTATCAAATGAGACTGTCCCCGCTCAATTCGGATAAGTCTACGTGAACGCCAAGCGCCGGAGATAATGTATATTTGAAGTGCTTCACTCAATCGCCGAATTGAAACGACTCGATCAAAAACGGACAACACCGCTTTTATCTCAAACATCAAAATTACTTAAGATAATTAAAAAATTATTACACTTAAAATTTAATCAAAATTTATACTTATTTCGAGATAACCAACTATTCTCATACCTCCACCTCCCATTCCACCGATAATAAGCCTCACATCATCCCTCCCATATCAGCCCACTACCTTCTCCGTCATCACACACGCCAAAAAAGAAAGACCCTCTCGTCCGTCTGCAGGTCTGAGCCGAACAAAACGATCCCAAGCTCCCTCTTCCGTCTCGAGCAACATGCGAGAGCTGGGCAGCGTGCATGGAACTCTCCTTCATCCTCCTGTCTCATCTCCGTTCACTCATCATCCACGACTACAAGCCGAACGAGCCGTTCTCCAACCACACAAGCTCCCTTCTCGTTCTCCAACAACACAAGCTAGCTAAGCCACACGTGAAAGATTTCCCTCTGGACTGGCCGAATAGCTCGATCTCTCGATTGGAACTCTTAGCTCTTCCTCTCTTCTCCCTCCCGCTCTCATTTTCTCTTGGACGGATAGCTGCCAGCTGCAGCCACTGATCCTGACCTCCTCGCTACAGCCAAACACCTGAACTCCTTTCCCATTTGTTCGATCTCGCCTACAGGTCGAATCGGCTGAACCCCCAGCAAAGCCGAACGAACTCCCGTGCCTATCCATCTCTCAGTTCTCTCTTGGTTTGCACGAGGTGAAGAGACCGGCTCTCTCTGAACCTAGAAGCTGGCTTTTCCATCCTGTCGCCTCCTCCCATTCCTTCCCTTCATCCTCCATTCCTCCTCTCTCTTTTGGCCACCGAAAGCCCTCAATTCTCTCAAAGCCCTTGCCTTCAGCCCTGATTTCAGTCGTGTCGACTCCGTTGAGATTTTTTTCGACGATGATATTATAGACTCCTTGGTCTTTCCCACGAGCGATTGGCTCCCAATGTCGTCGATGGCTACTCACTTTTCTTCGAAGAGTTGATGTTGAGGACGGACTCGAGGTTTTGATTCGGTGAGATTGTGCCTAAGCCGATGAGCCTGTTGCTATGCCTATCGTCTCTTCTAGAAGCGCAAATTTCAAATTTTTATTCTGTATGCGATGCGTTTGTCATAATCAGCGGAATCTTACGTGCTCATTATAGCACGGCGAGAAAAACTTATCGACGACGCTCGTGATATGACAGAAAAATTATATGATTTCTTTACGTAATTATACACGCTCTTTGCAGCGTGGTAAGAAAAATGAATACTTAGATTTATATTTATCATACGCTTCTTTGTAGAAATAGTGGTTCATTTACGCAGCCCCCTAAAGACTTCACTGAGAGACTGCCAAAATTTGGATTAAAAGGAAATGAAGATTTAAACAAACAAGGCTTAGCAAATTTATTACTTAAGGTGTCAAATCTCAAAATGAAGTCAAAATTAAGCTTCTAAAATCCAATTGAACTTATAATGACTAATTAATAGAACCAAAATGAGCTCCAAATGAAAATGGAATCCTCTTGAATAACCTTAAGTTCATAAGAACTTTCAGGAAATCCAATGGGAAATGAAAATAGATTTGGAGGAAGAGATACCCTCCTCATTTACAATTGATGTTAGTTTTTGTGAGGTTCACTCCATTTGATTTTATAAATGTAAAGCATGAAAAATAAAGTCTAGTAATTAATATAATAATAATAATAATAATAATAATAATAATTGTTGCTAGAAACCAGCCATGGTAGAGTAAAAGTATTCGCTTTGAAATCCAAAGACACAGCATTTAAAGAGTGAACAATAAAACTCCGGAATTTTACGTGGAAAACCTAAAAAGAGGGAAAACCACGGGCCCAGCAAGAAAGCTTCCACTATGTATCCGTCCAGAGTACAAGATCTTCCGATATCGGATTACAAAATTATAGATATGGGCAAATGAAGAATAATGCCGACGACGAATGTTGACGACGATGTTGACGATGATGTCAACGTGGTCGGTGATGACCTGGCAACATGGTCGACGACGCAAGGATCGGCATACCGATGGCGGTCGGCGGTGGTTGGCAACCGTCAGTGGTGCGACAGGTTTGGAGGATCTTTAGAGCTTTCTCTCTCTCTGCTTGGGCCTCCCTTCACTTGGCCTCCCCTCATATGAGGAATGAGAGGCTTTTATAGATCGGAGAGTGGCGTCTCAGAATACATGCAAAACCCGCACTCACCCCTTCATCTGACTTCAAAATGATCCCCTTGATCATATGATGTATTTTGTGCATTTGAATGCTCAAATGAAGTCGAATTGTATGATCTTTGGCTTGTTGGAACCGCTCAGACGCTGATTTGACTATAAACACTTCATATTTGAGAGCTATTTAGAGATTTAACCGATATCCCAAAGTTTCCAAGGATATTTTGAGAGCTTGATCTCCAACTTTGGATCACCTTGCTTTTAACATCAAGATTCGCGGCTTCAATTACTATTTTAAGTGTCATATCGCTCCCCTATTTTTGGATGATATTATCAAAAAATATTTGTCAAATACTGAAAATAGCAAATTCTTCAATGAAATTGGGTCCATTAACTACATTTTGAGAGAACATCTTCATGAGCACAAGATTATGACTACTAAACGATGTGGTCGCAAATGCGCAGAAATGTGTAGGTTAATTTTAAACCATCCGGTGAACGAGTTGGGCTCACGCAAGGGCGCGGGTGTTCAATACTGGCTCACGGAGTTGATACGCTGGGCGCGGATTTGTGCACGGTCGCTGAACTGATGTCGAACGCCGGCGGGTCGCTGGCCTGGAATATCGGATCGAACTGGACGGAGTCGCGCTGAAGGCTGACGGGTCGAACGCGGGTCGGCGAATCGCAGCGGGCTACGCTGCCGAGGGTCATGACCCATGGTCGGCGATCGTGGTGCCGTGATGGGCGGAGCCTGAGGCGAACGGACCGTGGTCGCCGGCTGGCCGCTATGCGGCGACGCGGCTGGCGGTTTGGTGCCCACGGACCTGAGGCCACAGCCGGCGATGTTATGGCCATGGCTACGTAAGACGCCATGCGGCATGCGCACGAAGCATGCGCGCGGCTCGGCGGCATCATGGCTGCGGTTATTCGGATCGCTATGTTCGCGCACGCGGCGTCAGCAGACGGCGGCCGTCCGAATGACTGCTTTTGAGCCGGGCGGTTTCAACGAGTTTTTTACTTTTGCCCCTTGAACGGTCTATAAAACCCCAGGGTGGAGAAGGCACACTTCTTCAATGCTTTTTTCTTCTTGAGTGTGGTTCATTCGAGTCGATCAAGGCCCGCCAGTACTACGTTGTTTTTTCCTCGAAGAGGCGCAACCTCATGGACCGTCCGGGTTTGGAGGCGATCAAGACCCAGACAGCCGTTGTTCGGTTTTCCCTCGAAGAGGGCCAACCGCCTTGCGGACCGTGCTCGGAGGCGATCAAGACCACTCTGCATTTACGTGTTTCCATCGAGGCGCCAACCGCTTTGGCCCGGTTTGAGGCGATCACCCACGGTACTTACGCGTTCATTTTCCTCGAAGAGGCGCAACCGCCTTCGGACCGTCTGCTGAGGTGATCAAGACCCACGGCATTTACGTTTGTTCGATTTTCCTCGAAGAGGCGCCAACCGGCCGGACCTCCGGTTTGAGGATCAAAGAGAATGCATACGCTCCGCCCCTCAAAGAGGTGTTAATCGCCCGCCGACCGACGGGTTTGGAGGCGATCACCGAGACATGCAATGCGGGGGGCTAACGACATTGGGGCGGTGACTGCGAGGGTGGTCGGCAGGATAACCAGACAATGGTGGTGACCGGGAGATTGCCGACGATGGTCCAGCGACCGGCGATGCATGACGTAGACCTGCGGACCGGCCGCGATAAAATGGTATGCCAGCGGGTGGTAACCGAACATGTGGGTTGGCGCGACGGGGTGGTCGGAACAATTGGTGACTGGTCGACGGCGACGACGCCGTAGTGGGCGGGATGACCGAGACATGGTGGTGACCGAGAAGATTGCCGACGATGGTGGCGCATGCAGACCGGCGACGGTAGCTGGCAAGACCGGCGACGGTAGCGGGCCGGACCGACGATAGTCGCGTGACCGCACGGTTGTCGACGGGGTGGTCCATGCCGCAACCAGTGACGCGAATGACGGCGGCGACCGACGCCGATAGTCGGCAGGATGACCGCAATGGTGGTGACCGCGGATGTCGCGTGGCGATGGCGCGGACCGGGCGACGATAAGCGACCGCATGGATATAATGGCGCCGTGACCGATCAGATAGTATCTACGGCGATCAGAATGGTCGGCGAATGACGGTGAAGCCGGGCGGAATGACCGATAATGGTGATGACCGAAAGATCGTGGCCGATGGCTACGATCGAACGTGAATCAGCGACGGTGATCGGTGGTGGTAACCGACGACCGCAGAATCGGCGACGTGATCGGTGGTGACCGACGAGGTAATCGCGGCGACCAATGTTACGTCGACGGGATGGTGGTTGACCGCAATCGGCGGCGATGTCCATGGTACCACGCCGAATGGTAGGATGACCGGGCGATATGGTGGATCGAGGAGATGTCGGTGACGGCGCAGACGGAGAAGGCTCGGTGGTGACCGAATTTGATTGGCTACCAGCCGGTGGCAGCGCAATCGGCGAAGAGGCCGGGCGTCTTTTATTCAGGTTGTTTGTCGAGTGTGACTCGGCGATGTTAACGTGGAAGAGGTTGAATTGAATCCGCCGAGGATTTTGACCCATCCAGGTTGTTTGTCGGTGACTCGATGACGCTAACTCGTGGAAGAGGTTGAATTGAATCACCGAATTTTGACCCATCCGTTGTTTGTCGAGTGTTATCCGGCATGACGCAACCGCGTGGAAGAGGTTGAATTGAATCCGCTAAAGATTTTTGACCCATCCGAGGTTGTTTGTCGAGTGTTGGCGACGTTAACCTGTGGAAGAGGTGAAGTCCACCAAAGACCTTTTGACCTATCCGGTTTTTGTCGTGTTACCCACGACGTTAACCCAGATAGAAGAGGTCGTGGGAAGTCCACCAAGGACCTTTTGACTTATCCTAGGTTGTTTGTCAGGGTGTTACCCGATGACGTTAACCTGTATGGAAGAGGTCGTGGGAAGTCCACCAATGACCTTTGACCTATCCTAGTTGCGAGTGTTACCCATGACGTTAACTCATGGAAGAGGTTGAATCAAAACATCCATTTGTGATTGCAAAGTTGCTCCTTAACCTTGGCCTTATTTTTCCATGAGTATGATTGGAAAATCATAATTTGCAAAGCTATATCTCTTCTCAATGTTGAAATATCCTCCAACTTTGACTTGTTTCTTGGGATGGTAATCATTAGATGCTTAACATGGGTGATCTTCTAAGATTAAGAGTTGCCCCGCCCCTCGACAGAATCAAGGAACAAAGTTTGATGAATCTTCATTCTTGCTTGCTTCTTTAAAAGCTTGAAATGATCCACCTTGATGGTGGTTTTGATCTTGTTGGGAAACTTGGTCATCATACAAGATGAAATAATAGAATCGCCTTCCCAGACGGCCAACCAAACTGCTAGAAAATCAGTAGAGTAAAAGTATTCGCTTTAGCTTGGAAATCCAAAGACACACACATGTATTTAAAGAGTGAACAATAAAATCCAGAAATTTTACGGAAAACCTCAAAAGAGGGAAAACCACGGCCTAGCCCAAGAAAAGCTTCCACTATGTATCCGCTCCATAAGTACAAGATCTTCACGGATTACGTAATCAGATAGAAATGGGCAAAGCTTGCTAGATAATGTTGACAACGATGTTGACGTGATATTGATGATGATGTTAACGATGGTGGTCGATGATGACCGCAAACATGGTCGATGACGGTGAGGATCACGGCGGCCGATGGCCTGGCTAGGTGGTGGTCGACAACCGAAAGTGGTACGATTCATGGAGGATCTTTAGAGCTCTCTCTTGCTTGGGCCTCCTTCTCCTTCACTGGCCTCATATGAGGAATTAGGGGCTTTTATAGATTGGAGGAGTGCCTCAGAATACATGCAAAACCCGCAACCCACTTCATCGGACGGCTCACAATGATCCCTTGATCATATGATGTATTTCATGTATTTGAATGCTTAAATGAAGTCGAATTATAAGATCTTTAGCTTGTTGGAACGCCTGCCGAGACGCCGATTTGACTATAAACACTTCATATTTGAGAGCTATTTAAGGATTTAACCGATATCCCAAAGTTTCCAAGGATATTTTGAGAGTTTGATCTCACCGCTTCAACTGGACGCCTTGCTTTTAACATCAAGAATAATAATAAAGGGAGGGGGCGTGAAACTCGTTAATGTAAAATCGTGGAATAAGGATAATGTTAAATGTCTAATGCTGAAAAAATTGAGAAGCTTCTATTAAACAACAAAAATCTTGAAAATAATGAAACTTGCATTAAGGTAAAAACATTAATATATATCTTGCATTGGACTACTTAAGGTAGGAAGTTTTATCCTTGAATATTAATGGTCGTCGAAATAGAACTTATTATTGATTAAAATATGAAATATTCATTTCAAATTTATTGCATAAAGGTGAAACAAATGATAACTCTTCATGAAGTAACGGGATAATATTACTGTTCTTTTTTCATGAAAAGAATTAGAGATGATTTAGATTGAGACATTGAAACTTATAAATGGCCGGATAACTCATTGACCTGCAAGAATATTACTCGATAACTTGCTCACAAGTAAAGATGAGACAAAGTAACTTACAAATGAGCATAAGAAAGGCTTCTTAATGAACTATTGGACTACACTATAATCAACATCAACTGTATTGAAACGAATTATATAAAATTGAATGAGATGTGGTGTTTATTTTTTATATTTATATGGGGGATACCACGCAGATCTGAGGGTGTACTTATTAAAGTGATCGGGTATGACATTAAGGTATGATGTACTATCTCGAAAGATTGAGACATCACCCTTTAATGAACCCAATCATCTAATAAATACTCCTAAGGCATGATGGGTCTTCAAATGTGCCAGAGATTTTTTTTCTACTTTACATGGATGAATAAAGTAGAGTTTATATTACACCGGGTTCTAAAGTTCCTATGGGGATAAGCCCCCATAGTTAATTACATCATAAGGAAGGTGAATTCCTTAGGAATACTCTCGATTAAAGTAGGCAATTATTGTCTCCAAAGCTTTCAAAGATAAGATTATCAATAAATTGGCTATATTGGAAAATCAAATGGGATAGATCAAAAGGAGAGACTTATTATCGAAATCAAATAAGATGATGATACTAGAAAATCTAGTGACCATTAGTTGGGCTTTATATGTTTGAAATTGAAAAGACTTATTTACTTGAGTTGAAATTTTATTAGATTGCTAGAGCTTATAATCCAACAATACAAGATTATGAAAATATCTGAGAGTTGAGGACTTATGCTTGTAGCCCAAAGGAAACAAAAACCTGAGATCCATAATCTAGCGAGCTTTAGCAAGGAATAAAGCACGACCTAAATCTATGCGAAGATAAATATATGGTTTACCTCCACAAGAGAGAACAAACCACCTGACTGCTTTACTTATAACCGTCTAGAGTGTCAACCAGCTAACTCCTCCTACGCTTTAAATTCATGAAGGCAAGTCATATGATTTTACTAGATAGTTAGGTTGTTATTATTTAGGAAGAGACTAAAGTCCTTAAACCCACTCCCTAAGAGACTAGAGCATGAGTGGTATGAGCCATGACTTAATCTAATGCAAATCCTTTCAAATTTTATTTGATTTTTGACTCTTCATTTTGATAATGGTTTTAGGATTTTTTATGCCTAAATTCATGATAAAAATGAATTATGTGCTAAATCAGTGAGAAATATGTATTTTCTACCATAGAGGAGACCCTCAAAGGTCAAGCCTTCCCCTATCGTGCAAGGATGGAAACCCTCTCTTAGCAAGAGTGAAGCAATATGCATGCATGATGTGAGACATACAACATTCAGCTAAGGGATTACTAAATCTTTTAATTATCTTATTTAATGCCTAAGTTTTATGGTGAGGTTATGAGTTGTAGTTTGGTAGAAAATTTATTTTTCCCAAAGAGCCTAATCAGATTCAGGCCACACATTAAAGCATAAAACATATAAAAAATTAAGAAAAATATATCATTTCTAATGCACAATTTAAACAAAATATCAATCAATTTTATAGATCTAACGCAAAAGAATAAAAGGTGGTTGGGTACATACATCTCAAAAGAGAAATGAGTAGATGACCCTTATACAACTTGGACAAGAAGATAGTAATTATAATTTACAAATGATAAATGCTTGGGGGTCTTCAGATCTACAAGTCTTCATGTCTCCTTCATTTCTCCATATCTTTTCTCCTTTGATTTGGTAGGCTTCAAGGCATCACATGACACCCCAAGACTAAACGTTCTGGCCAATGTTCATCCTAAACCCTTATAGCACTAATCCTAATTCCTAATGCAAACATACATTAAAAATTGAAAAAGTAAATCTAACTATACTTATAAGATAAGTGTTTTCTAAACACACATACAACCCAAGCAGTTATATTTATAATTTAGACTTAGTACCCTACACATGGGTAACTAAGCCCACTTATCCCAATTTGGATTATGCTTCAATTTGCAAGCAAAATATTTATATTTATTTTTACAGTGACCCCTTAAGCATAATCCCCTACAGAAAATGTGATTAGGCTAATCATGGCCTAACATCAAGTCTACGAAACATACACCCTAACATCCAGCTTAAAAATAATACATCATAAAATCAAACATCCATGCACCGCCCAAATATAAAGCTAAAGTGGTAACTTTTCTAAAGTGTGTATTAAGGCATGTGTGGTATGCCTTAACTAGCTTATGATTTTCTAAGTTTAAAAGATTTAATTATAAAGGGTGGTTTTACTTCAAGTGTTTTAATTGATTTGAGAATTTTACTTAGCATTTTTCTTTTGTTCATTTGGCTTATATTTAACAACTGAGTGTTATAAAGAGAAGAAAAGAGAGGATCACTCTTTTATCCCTACCTTAAGTCACATCTAAAGCATAATTAATCAATTCTCTTTAGTAAATGGGTTATTATATATTTTAAATTAATCCTAAGTTTAGGTTCACTTTAAATAATCTCATTCAATAAGAAAGACATCTTAAGATTAATTAGAATTAATTACTACCACATGACACATGTTCATTCATTTCTTTCCATCATATGTAACATGCATATGATTAAGTCCTAAGTATACCTGCATGTAATATGTTAGCACACTTAAATGATTTATGTAAACATGTACTTTTAGAATTTAGATGTTTCATTTGATTGAATTATTTTATCATAATAATATAAAGCTTTATCTAAATTATTATATAAAAATACATAGGAATGAAATTAAATAGGTATGTGTCATTGTTAACTGGGAAATGAGGTAATCAAATGACCTCTTTGGGGCTAGCTAAAGCCTCATGTTCCCGGGATGTCCAAACTATATACCCATTATATTGAAACTTATGAAAGTTTATACACATGAATATAATAAAGAAAGCTTTTAAACCATGTGATCAATTGATTCAATCATTTGAACAAATATGAAAGCATGTCTTTCTTAGTAGAAAAAGGGGATTTTCATTCATTAGCTAAATAGACATTCAAATGTATAAAAGTTTTAAGCAGATACTTCACCATCATTAAACCAGAAGAGTGAGGTAAAGACCTCCTTGGGCTACTTGAAGCCTTGCATCCCTGAATCGTCTAGACTAAATATACCCACTACTCTTAAACACACATGGATGTACAAATAAGTACAAGAATAGAAAAAATGTGCTTAAAACTATATTTTTATAATATTTATGCATATGAAAAAAAGTCTTATCTAAATTCTAGTATTGAAGTATGTAAGAATAAAATCAAATGGAGTACATGCCATTGTTAAATCGGGGAAGTGAGGTAATCAAATGACCTACTTGGGGCTAACTAAGCCTTGTATTCCTGGGATGTCCAAGCTATATACCCATTAATATTCTTACTTACATAAATCAATATATCAATGAAAGAAAAGAAACATCACTTCATACACTTAAGTTATAATTACATACATCTCTCATGTATTTATAGCCATCATTCATATCATATATAATCATTCATTTATAAGTTTTTAAAAAATAATTATAATAGCCACACATATATTAATTTAAATCAACACATGCAAGCTTGACATAAAGGAAACCATTTAATTTAGTTAATTTTGCAAGAGGTGAATGTATGAATCAAGTGATATACATCATTTAATATGATTGGAAAGAAATAAATGGACATAAGCACATGATTTCATTCAATCCAATTAATTTTTAAGGACAATCATACTAAATAAGCTCATTTAAAATAAACTAAAATTTCTTAATGTCATTTTTAATTTCATGTTTGATTTAATTTAAGAGATTGTGAGAAGGGTTTGCTAATCCTAATCTCATTCCCCATATGTAAGTTAATTTGATTTAATGTAAAGCAATTAAATTGATTTTATGTATTAATTAGGTTAAGGTGTGAATTAAATAAATTAATTAACCCTTTCCTATGTTACCTTACGATAATTAATTAAATGATTATGAGCTAATGTAATATGCAAATGAATTTAAAAGTAAATAGCAATGCTCCTATAAAATGAGAGGGGCCTAATGAAATTAGCTCACATTCATTAATTAATTAAGCTTAAGAAACCCACTTAATTACTTTTATGGTTTTCTCACACATATGAGCCAACCATAATTTCATTAACCCTCTTTATGTAAGTTTCAGTCTTAAAAACCATTTAATTAGCCTTATTTTAAGCTAATCAATTAAGCGCCCATGTGGCACCACAGGAATGACAATTTAAGTTGTCACATCCACCGAAGTTTGCATGAGACATGGTATTGATCTCCTATCGACCATCGGATGACATAGATTAATCTTGTGGCATAAAGAGAGAAAACAAATGGATATAACACAATTTAATTAGAGTCATCCATTAATGCGAATGCAGCATCCATGATCCATTAGCTAAGGTTAAGGCCATGGAGTTCAATCATAAGGTTTATGAAGAATTTTGAGCTTCAATTTGATCATGGGATTGATTATGAGTCTAAAATTTTGGTTTGGATTTGGTATGAATTTGAGATTTGGTTTAAGAAGGAAAGCATGGATTGGGTTTGGGGATATAGGTTAAGTTTTCCTAAGGCAAGGCATGACCATTATGGCTAATCCTTCTAAGTCTCTAGGCTTAGGTTATGTGTTCACCTAATCACTAGAAGTGTCTTAATATTAAGAATCTTTTAGTGTCTATAATAGTTTAGATCTATGATGAGGAAGTTGAGAACTCACTCCAAAAGTGAGGTTAACAAAAGGAACCCTAATAGGTATGGTGTAATGGCACAGACGTCGGATGGGCGATCAACAATGTCCAAAGGATTACAAGCGCTAATAGAAATAATCTATCCCTAAACCCGAGGTGTAGACATAATCATGATCTTAGTGCAATGCAACTCAACTTATGCCAAGGGCATAACAGAGGGAGGAGGAATCTGCTAAGGGATTGGGTATATGAACCTTCCACTGGAAGTAGGTTCAGGTTATGAGGGTAAAAGTTTGAGTTTGATTATAAATATGATTTAGGGAGAGAAGATTCATGGGATTAAAGTTTATAATCTGTTGGGGATAAGTGCATGAACCTTCCACTAGGGAAGCAGGTTCAGATTATTCGTTAGGGATAAGAATTTGATTTGGTTCTAAAGATTCATTTAGGGAAGCATCCACTAAGGATAACAATTTGGTTTGATTTGACTTGATTGGTGATTATGGGGCTCCACTGGGGAGAGGATATGATTTGGTTTAAGGTGAAGTCGAGAGTATCTCTACTGGAGATATGAGCTCATATCTGCTGGGGAATAAGATGGATTTGATACATGGACCCTATCAGTGTGCGATGGATTCACTAAGAAGGGGCTATATCAACTTTATTCTATCTTAGATTTACAAATCCAAGGGAAAGTCTACCAGCCTTCAAGAAGGACTATCCAACCTAAGGGTGACTACTGAGAGAGTGCTGTTAGAGGCTTACTTCTACTCAAAATAGTCAGAAATATCATTTCAATTTAAATGGACCATGTCGGTGTGCGATAGATTCACTAAGAAGGGGCTAATATCAGTCTTGTCCTATCTTAGATTTACAGATCCAAAGGGATAGTCTACCGACCATGGGATAGAACTAACTAACCTCAGGGGTGCCGTTTGGTGTGCAATGACTGTGCTAGGGAGAAAGTGTGTAAACTTACATCTTCCAAAGCGGTGAGCAACCAATGGGGTGATTGGTTGGTAGCACAACAAATCGAACCTAAAGGCGCCCATCGATGTGCAACAGTCATGTTGGAAAGAATGCATAATAGACTTACTTATTAGACTTCCTGAAAAACTGGAGCACATGTTGAGCTATGACTTCTCTGAGTAGGATTGCCTCCGCCCACTTGGAAAAGTAGTCGGTGGTAGCTAGAATGAATTAATGACCTTTGGAAGAAGGAGGATTGATAAGACCCACTCGGTACCCCAAAACTCAAACGACCATGAGGCCAATGTAGGGTGTAGAATGTTGGGTGGTTGGTGCAAGACTACATCGTGCACCTAACATTGGTGGTATCTTCTAGCTACGTCCATGCAGCCTATGATCATCGAAGGCCAGTAGTATCTTAGTCTCTTGATCTTGGCTTTCATCTTTAGATCATATTGATGCACTATGCATAAACCTGAGTGTACCTCAGTCATGATCTTATAGGCTTCGTGTTTGTTGAAATAATGTAACCATATATGATTGAAGGATCACCGGTATAAGGTGTCATCTACGAGAGCGTAGGAAATGGCTCTTTGCTTCACCTAATGTGTTAGGGACTTCTATTGAAGTAGTTTGCATATATTTAGATAATCCATTAATGAATGCCTCCAATCTGACTCATCATCCTTTTTGGCAATGATAATCTCTTCTTAATGAGAGAGTCTCTCTCGATGAGTTTAGCATCTATAGGGGATAATACTTGTCTATTTTGGACCCTTATTAGTATGAACTGCCTCTTTTGTCAACCTTGGCAACTGCTATGATGTTCTCTCCTCAAGGAATCTTATAAATAGTAACCTCTAGAATTTAGGCCAATAACTCCATAGTGTACTTGTGGTAGTGATGGAGCTTAGGCTTTAAAACTTTGTAAGACCCAATGATTTGGTTGATGACTAATTAAGAATTCCCAAAGATGTTGATATCCTGGATGTATAGCATAATGACTAACTCTAGATTGGTAAATAGAGCCTCATATTCAGCTTCGTTGTTGGTGCATTGTGGTGAAATTTTCATATGTAATTTCTAAAGAAGTAAAATATATACTTTTATATTCACTCTATGCGGGATAACATGAAGATGGAAATATACATCTCTTCTTTATACAATTTTTGACACCACGTAGATCTGCAGATGTTCTTATTGAAGGTGATCGAGAACGACATTGAGGAGAGGTGCACTATCTCTAAAAATAGAAGTCACCACCACACAATGGACCTAATCACCTCAACAAAGACTCCTAAGGACAGTGGGTCTGCATGTGTACTAAAGATTCTTCCTCTACTTTACATAGAAAAGTAAAGTAGGGTTTATTTTAAATCAGGTTCATTAAGTTTCCTACAAGAGCAAGCCCCCATAGTTAATTATCTCCTAAGGAATGAGACCCCTCAAAAATACTCTCGATTAAGGTAAATGATCATTGTCTCCAAGATTTCAATAGGTAGGATTATCAATCGATTAGTTTGTTTCAGAAGATCAAATGAGATTGATCAAAGAGAGTTATTATCGAAGTGAAAGGAAGATAAGTAGGAGATGTTCACGATGCTAAGAAACCTAGCGAACATCTCAAACTATCTTACGGTTGAGTTATATATTTTTGAAATTGAATTATTCATTTGAGTTGACTTTTTCTTAGAATTTTAGGGCTTATGATTCCACAACATAAGATTATGGAAATGCCTAAGAGGTGAGGGTTTATGCTTATGGCCCATAGAAAGGATAAGCATCCACATAACCTAAATCTAGGGAGCTTTGGCGAGGGCCGAAAGCATGACCTAAATCTAAGGTGAAAAGTAGGTATTTGGTTTGTCTCCATAAGAGAGGGCAAACCACCAGACTGCTTGGACTTACAACTGCCCAGTGGTGGCTTCCAACTAAGTCCTCCTACGGTTTTAAATTCATGTAGAAAAGTCATATGCTTTATGCAAGATAATTAGGCTGTTATTTATTTAGAAAGACACTAGTTCCTTAAACTCACTCCCTAAAGAGACTAGATCATATAAGGGTTTGCCTCAAATGACCTAAATCTAATGTAAATCATATTACATTATTTTTATTTTCATTTTTGGACAATCATTTGACTCAGGCTTATATGATTCATATAATGCACAGTAAGATTATTGGCCATCAATGAGAAGGGAGGATGTTTCCACCATGGCTCTCAAAGGTCAAAGTTTCTCGGCAAGGTGGAAGCCCTCCAATCAAGTGAAAATAATATGCATTTATGCATGATGTTATAAAAGAAGTACTCATCCAACTAAGGGGTTGCTAATTCTTTTATCTTGATTTTATCCTAAGCTTTAGATGAGATTATGAGTTCTTAATTTTTAATTTTTAATTATTAAATTTGGTAGAAGATTTATTTTTCCCTAAGTGCCTAATCCATATACAGGCCATACATCAAGTTAGGAAGAAACTAGGAAAAGGATGTCATCTTAATGCACAAGCTAAATAAATCATCAATCAATTTTTAAATCAAATCGTAAAATAATAATAGGCCATTTGTGATTGGGCACCACCTCACAAACCCGAAAAGAAATTGGGTAGCCAAGCTCTACCCTTATACAACCTGGATTACAAATGAATTATGTACAATTAAGCAAGGAATTCACTATTATGGGGGTTTAAAAGCTTCATTTCTTCATTCTTCTTTCTTCTTCTTTTCTTCTTTCTTCTTTGGTTCCTTCTTTTGGATGGTTGGAAGGTGGTTACTCCAAAGGCTTCACATGGTACATAAGATGAGATCTTATGACCAATGCTCATCCTAATCCCCATAACATTCATTCCAAAATTCTAATTGCAAAAATATATGAAAAAAGAGTAAATCTAACTAACACTTGCAAAACAAAGATTAGCTAAACAAACCACATAAATCCTAAGCATGTATATTGGACTTATCACCTCATACATGGGTGACTAAGTCCACCTGGTCTATTAGATTATGCTTAGGGATATAAGCACCTGCACAGTAAAAGCATTTATATTTTTATTTATTACGCCCTTTAAGCACAATCCTCTACAGAAAATAATGATTAAACTAAATCATTCTATCATTCATTCTACGCACATTCACCCTAACATCTAGATTAGAACATATATTATAAAATAAAAGCAAACATCAAACCATGCACCACCCTAACCTGAAGCTAGAAGTGGTGACCTAGTTTAAAGTGTGTGCTTTTAAGGTTTGTGTGGTATGTTTAGCTATGATTTTAAGTTAGAATTTTCTAAGTGTAAAAATGTTCAATTTAGAGGAGGGTTTCATTTAAATGGTTTAGTTGTTTTGGGTTGATTTTATTTTATGTTTTGATTGGGTTCAAGTGAATCTTATAATTAATTACTAAGTTGTAAAGAGAGGGAAAGAGAAGAGAACTTCTCTTTCCTCATCTACCTTAAGTAAATTCTAAAGTGGATTCATGTTTTAGTCTTGTTTAGTAAATGTTTTATTATTTGTTTTAATTAATCCTAAGTTCATATGAAATCTAAACAAACTTATTCAAAAAGAAAGGCATTTTAAGATTAAATAAAGTGAGTTAAGATCACAAAACACACATCACTTCATTTCTTTCCCAACATGTATATCATGCATATGGATGAATCCTAAGCATATCTATACATATAAATGAGAATGTTTAACACACCTTATAATGAATGCTAAGTAGTTTACTTAAGAAAATTGGAATGCTTATGATGCATGATTTTCATTAAGTAGAAAAAGGGTTTCTTATCCAATTTTTACATGCACATATGAATGTATGAAAGACATAAGTGAGTACAGCACCATTGTTAGCACCAGGGGTGTAAGGTAGAAGACATACTTGGGACTACTTAAAGTCTTGCAACCCTGAGGTTGTCCAGACTAATATACCACTTTTCTTAAATACAAGAATGTGTACAAAAGAAATGAATAAAAAAGAAAGATGCAAAAGTTTATATTTGTTTTATTTTGGTTTGTTTATACAATTTATATGTGTAAGTGTAGGTTTCATTCTTAAGTCATAGCATAGGGATGAATAGGAAATGGGATTAGGCAAGTATTGTGTTCTTTTCAAATGAACTATACACTTTGTCAAATCCTATTCAAAACTATACCAAAAGAGGAGAAGGAAAACTACACTAAGCACATCCTTATATTTTACTCACATGCAAGCTTATAAGTAAGATATAAGTAACACACTTTTAGTTTTGATAATTGATTCATATATTTTGAAAATAATTTAGATTTAATAGTGATAATAGCCACTCATATTCCTACTTTAGCCAAAACATGCAATTTGACATAAAGGAAACATTTTCATTTTAAATTTGATTTTTGAAAAGCATGAATATATGAAATCATATGACATATTTAGCATGTTGGGAAAGAACTAAATCCCCCTATGGAGAAAAGAACTCATATGGTATGAATTAATCATGTTAATTACCCCTTACCTACACCACCTTAGCATAGTTAATCAAATAATTATGAGCCAATGAGATGACATAGAACCACACAAGAAATTTAAATCAATAATGCACCTAGGGAGAAAAGGGAATAATGTAATTTGGCTCATGATTAATGAATAATTAAGCTAAGGGGTTTAACTTGAGTAATTTCAAAACACCCCTCACATATATGAGTTGAATTTTGATTTCCTTGATTGTACTTAGGCTCTTGAACACCTAAGCATCTACCCAAGAAGAATTAATTGAGTTTAGGAAAGTTTTAAAATTTTATGAAATTAATTAAGGGGATAATTTATGAATTAAACTTTAATTAAGGTGAGATTAAGAAATAAAGGGAGTTTAAGAATATCTTAAGGAGAGTATCCCAAAATCATTCTCTAAACCTCACATTCACTTAATCAAAACTTAATTGGCTCAATTAGAGAATTAAATCACTAATTATATCCTTAATTAAGTCTAATTATATTAACAAATTGATTTAGGAATAAACTAGCAATTCCCCTAATTAAGCCACCAATAAATCCCAAAAAAATTAGGGAGGTAGAAGTCATCCCTCTAATTACACCCAAGAAATTTGGGATTAATCAGTGAATTAATTAGAGAGTAATTAGTAAATTAATATTCCCAATAAAACTTAAATTTATAGAAAAGAACTATTATCAAAATCAATTTTAGAATATTCTATGATCAGTTATCTTTGTAATACAATTTATTTCATATTTTTTTGATTTTTCTATGTTGAGATATGTATTTTAGAAGCTTAGGTGATTAATTAGGAATTAAAAAATTCCATAATCAGATTATTAATCCTGGCACCATAGCGGCGTGGTATGCACTTTACGCACATCATAGGTTAGTCCTTGAACCATCATAGCATGGCGGCGATATCACTTTTCTCGACCATGATCAGGATCAGATGGCTGAGATTAAAGTCACGGATCAGAGGAATAAATATAAATATATTTCATATTTTAATATCTTCCATCCAGCTAAAATGCACGAATGGACGGCCAGAGATCCATCCCTATTGTCCCATGCGAGCAATGGAGGCCATCCATGTTCTAGGGTAAGATCCGAGCTCGATTGAGCTCAGATTGGGCTAATATTTAGCCCACACCATCTAAACCTAATGGCAAGCACATCTAATGGCTAAAATTTCATGGGATTAAAATTCCTTTTGCAAAGCTCCAAACCATATTAAATTTATGCTCGAAAAATGGCTAATCTCACCGGAGCTCGATTTCCTTGGAGAAGCTTCGTCTGGTTGAGACAAAGCTTTGATGAAAGTTTGAGCTCTCGGGATTGAGTGGTTGCTTTTAGAGGCCAACTCCCCCTTGCCTTGAGCTCGACTATGGTCTATGTGACTCCTCCTTAACTTCAAGAACTTGAAAGAGAGCTTGAGCAAGCTTGATTGGGGTCCTTGAGGGAGTGTGCAAAGGGAATTGGCTTGATTTTAGGTGTGGAGTAAAATGGATATTTGGTGGAGCTCCCTTGTTTTCATCTTGTAAAATTTGAGAAATGGAAATTTTCAAATGCTTGAGAGAGCTTGGGATCACTGAAAAATGACTCCTTTGGCTTCCTAACACTCAATCGACTTAGGAATCACGGGTGAATAATTGGGGAGTATATCTCCCCTTGGCAATTAGATGTTGAGCTTCGTTTTCTATTTTAATCCAATTTCCTTGATTTAGATGGTTTATTAGGTTGTTTTAAAATGCACATGGTTCAGTTTTGGTCAGAGAAGAAGTGGAGAAGCTTGTCATGTGAAAAATAAGGGAATGGGAAGGAATCCATGTGTCATTTTCCATGCACATGGTTTGTTTGGCCATTGGGTCGGGTTGGGCTGACCCAAACCCATTAGGTTAGGTGCACTAGGTCCATTAGTGATCATTTGATCCAGAGAAGATGCCAAGTGTCCATGAAGAGGAATTGACCAAATTCTTAATGGATTTGATTTTGGGTTACCCTATGGCCTAGGGTAAAATATTCATTTGGCTGATTTTTGAATTTGGGTAAGTTTGGTATGGTGGAAAAATAGGTTTGGCCAAGTTTCATTAGATTTGGAGTTCATTTGGTATGGTTTGGCTCATGTTGACCCATTTATATCAAAATGGGTCAACTTGGGTCAAGTTGACCAATTGGTCAAATTGGGTCAAACTAAGGGTTGGGTCAAGTTCATATGACCATTTGAAATGTTTTGGTGGCTTTGGTTTGATTCAATTTGGTTTAGGTTTGAATTTGGTTCATATGACTTCATTTAGGTCAAATGGGCCAAGTTGACCAAATTGACCCTTTTGACCTATTTGGGTTAAGTCAAGGGTTGGTTCATGTTTGGTTGGTCATATGAAATGGATTGGTATCTTTGTTTCCAATCAATTTTGGTTAAGTTTGAATTTGGCTCAATATGACCCTTTAAGTCAAGTTGGGTTCAAGGTCAATTGGGCTAGGTTAGGTCTAATTGAGGCTTTGGTCAAGTTCAACAAGTGATTTAGAATGAACTTGACCCATTGGTTTCAATCAATTTGGCTTAGATCAAGTTTTGACACATTTTATTTTTTAGGTCAAGTTGGGTCAACTTGGGTCAAGTGGCCAATTGGGCTAGGTTAGGCTCAAATGTTGACTTGGTCAAGTTCAAACATTGGTCATGAATGAACTTAGAATAATGGTTTCAATCAATTTAGCCTATGGTGGATCTTGGCTATGTTAGGTTTCATTTTGGCTAAGTGTTGACTTAGTCAACCCATAGGTTCGACTTGGTTTGACCCAATTTGATTGATTGATCATCCCATGATAATTATTGATCATGAAGAGAGGCATAGATGGCCTTAGTTCAATCCAATTTGGTTAGGATTAAAATTTGGCTCATAAGGGTACTTTAGGTCACTTTGGGACTTTGGGTCAAGTGAACCTGAGTGGGTCAAATGGTTGGTCAAAGCTTGATTTGAGTTTGATTAAACTTACATATGGACTTATGATTAAAATATAAATCCATTTGCAAGTGATTTGAAGTCAAATGGGCTTTAATTTATTTGACAATTTCAAGTTCAAAGGGTGAATATGAATTTGATTTTGGCTTGATTTTTGAATTGAGTTTTAGTTAAGTGATTGAAGTTTGTATTTATATTTGGGTTCATGATTTTATGGTTGATTGAATCATGAAGAAAAATCAAGAGTTTGGCTTGATTTGAAGTTAATTTGGCTAAGTTCAAGAATTTGACTTAAAAGGCTTTGGTTGGATTTTGATTGAATTTGAGTTTGATTTTTGGAATTAGTTTTGGTTGTTTAAATTTATATTTCATATATATATATATATATATATATATATGTGAATAAAAAATGAGAATATAAATGAGTTATGAGAAAATTTCAAGGATTTGAAGTGATTCGAACATGATCTAGGCTAAGTCCTCAATAGAGGATCAAGGTGACTTAGGAAAGATTTGGAAATTGAACTTGGATTTAGTTTGATTGATTTGAATTTATATTTCATTTATATATGTAAATATAAATGAGAATATAAATGGTTTGTGAGATAATTTTATAAATTTGAATTGATTTGAAGATGATTTAGGCTAAGTCCTTAAGAGGGAATTAATGACTTAGGAAATATTTTGAACTTGGAATTTCAACTTGGAATTTGATTTGATTGATTTAAATTTATATTTCATTTATATATGTGAATATAAATGAGAATATAAGTGAGTTATGAGAAAAATTTCATGAATTTGAATTGATTTAAAGATGATTTTGGCCAAGTCCATGAAGGGGAATTAAGGACTTAAAAAATATTTTGAACTTGAAATTTCAATCATGGGTTTCAATCATGATTTTAATCATATGGTATTGATTTGAGTTTGGAGAAAATCAATTAAGCTGAAATTGATTTAGGTTTGATGTTGATTTGATTTGGAGTTTGAAATGAGGAATGGTTCAAGCTAAGGGTAGGCAAATTTTCTTAACACAAGTTCTCCTACTCTGAAAGACCTAGGGCAGACTTGTTGTTATCCATTGGAAGATGGGAGGCAAGTTTGAACCTACTTGGGAAGGCCCCTATATCATAGAGAAGGCCTACCAAGGAGGATCTTATTAGCTTATTGATTGTAAAAGGGAACACCTGATGCTTCCAATTAATTTACTCTATCTAAAGAAATATTACCTATGAAATAAATCATGTTTGAAAATAATTATTAATAAACAGAACAAAAATATGATTCCATTTCATCAAAATCTTCTGATCTTTCAAAGCGTTGTTTGCTTGTCTTGCGAATTCACCGTGACATGTTTAGGGTAGGTGTAAGAGTCCCACAGTGGTCCTATCCCTATTTCACAACACAAACACAATCTCTCGACACTATTAGAATGGGTATAAGAGAACCCAATAGGCATCCTATTTTGATTAGCCAAACTAGGATAGGTGTGAGAGAACCCAAGTGACATCCTTTCTTGGTGAGAATTCCCGGTTGCCATCCATGGCACCACTTCATCAAATCCCCTAGCGTGTTTAAGGTAGGTGTAAGAGTCCCCCAGAGGCATCCTATTCCTTTTAACACAAGCACAAAAATAAACACATATCTTTTATCTTGGGCTATTTTGATGTGAGAGCAAGCCCCCTTGTGGCACTCACTCATTAGCTGCTCTAGGTCGGGCCTACATGCTACCTTGCTAGTATGTCACCCCAGTGGTCACTTATTTGGAAGATGTGAGTCCCCACGCTTTCTTCCTAACCTGACCATTACAAACCAACGAGCCTTATTAGCTTGGTAGTCTTCACCCAGCCAATAAGCTACCTCATGTGATTTTGTTTAAGAAGATGAGTCCCCACACTTTCTTCTTGAACTAATCATCATAATTTAACTAGGTCAAGTATATTTGAGGTTCAAGATAAGTCCCCCAGAGTCTCCTTTTCTCTTGACTACATTTGAGTTGATATAAGTCTCCCAGTGACATTCACTCAATAGTCGCCCTAGGTCGGATATCACCTGTCGAGCTGAAGACAGACTATCCCAACAATCAGTTCTGCTATAAGAGGATGTGAGTCCCCAAGCTTTCTTCTAAGGATAACTGACCGACCTTAGGTTGGTTGATGTTTGCTATGATGGCAGTGACTCACCCAGTGGATACACCACTCTTGGCAGATGTGAGTTCCTGTGTTTTTTTCCTTGAGTTGGCCACTGAATACCTATTTAATATATGACTAGCCATGTCATCTTCTTCAGGTTTTTGGATTAAGCCCTTAGCGGCCCCATCCCCTATGGGCACTCTATTTAGATCACGTCCTTTGTGACCCCATTTAGACGCTAACCGAATTACTTTTGGATTGGACAATCCCTCTTTCATAGTAGCCACCCATGTGGTCGGAGAATTTTTTTAGCAGATGCATAGATTCTCCCTTGGTTCAGTAAATCTGAGAGAGGTCTAGTCGATATAAGCCTTCTCAATTTGATCCAAACTAACAGAGTCCATGATAAATAAACTAAACAAACAAGCAAATTAATTCACTTAGGATTAGAATTCAAGCTCCCAAAGGGCCCCTTTTCCCAAATAGGCATCCTATCTTTAGGGCAGTGTTAGCAGAGCTCCCTATAAGAATTGCCTGACTATCTGGGTTGAGATAAGTCTAAGACTCACCCGTAGTCAGTCGTTCAATTTATTTTGATTAAAGGTAGGTTACCTCGACGTTCATTTCACTTTAGAAGATGTAAGACTATGATGCATTCTTCTTAGCATGATGTCAAACGCAAATTAGTCGTTTGATTTGTTGCCCAAAGCAACCGATCACCCCGCTTTTATTATGGAAGATGTGAGTCCTCGAGCTTTCTTCCCTTCTTGATCATTGCAAATTGAAAGGCTCTTTGGTGGATAGTTCTCCCATCAAGCTACTTTTGGTTCAAGAATGAGGTAGGTCTAGTCAGATATACGCTTCTTCTCAATGCGATCCATCACAAACCAACGGAATCCATCAAAATAAATCTAAAAATGAAATTAACCTTGACTATCTTTGAGTTGATCTAAGTCCCCCAGCGGCATTCACTCATTAGTCAGCCCTAGGTTGGTGCAATCTACTACCTTACCAATAGATTACCCCAACAACTGGTCCCTACTTTGGAGGATGTAAGTCTACAATGCTTTCTTCCGAATACAGCTGCCGCATACCAGAAGGCACCCCTTTGGTTGGCTAGTCCTATTATGTGTTTAGTAGACTACCCCTTTGGACAGATAAATCTGAGTTATATCTTGGCCTCCGTGGCTCTACTCAATGCAGTCCATTGTAAACCAACATGGCCCATCTAAAATCCAAATCTAAAATTGAAATAAATTCAGCCCTCTTCCCCAGTGGAACTTTCTCCTCAGTGAGACTCAAATCAAATCAAACCCCTCATCCCTTTGTGGATGATTTGAACCTGCTTCCCTAGTGGAAGGTTCATATACTCTATCCCTAGTGGATTCCTCCTTCCCTCTCTTAAATCCTTGACATAAGTAGAGTCACATTGCACTAAGTTCTGGATTCTTTCTACACCTTGGTTTAGGGATAGACTATTTCTGTTAGTGCTTGTGATCTTTTGGTGTTGTTGATCATTTCGGTCAACACAAATATGTGCGGTGTTCCTTGCCATTCACACCACACCTATTAGGCACCCTTTGTTGACCTCATTTTTAGGATGAGCTCTCAACCCCTCTATCCTAAACATAGGGCTTCTCTTAGACACATCTAGTGATTAGGTGGACACTCAACCTAGCTCTAAAGACTTAGAAGAGTTAGCCATAGGAATAGGTCATGCCTTAGGGCTGTTAGGAAAATCTGCTTATCCTTAGCTTGAACCACTCCTCACCTTCCTTCCTTCAAGTTGAACTCCAACAACAACAACAACAACAACAACAACAACAACAACAAGCCTTAATCCCAAGAATTCTTACATGAATCCTTCGTCTTCATTGTGTCCTATTATGTATCAAATTCTCATTTAATTTAAGTATACTAAGATCATTTTTTTATACATCTTAACCAAGTCTTTGGTCTACCTCTACCCTCCTTAACAAAGGCAAATCTAATCTACTCTTTAATGGGGTCATCGACATTGACACTTTATGTCCAAACCATCTAAGGCTCTTCATAATCTTATCTACCAGAGCTACTCCAATTTTTTTCTAACATACTCATTTTGCATTCTATCTCTAAGAGTAAAGCAACTCATCCACCTAAGCATCCTCATCTCAATAATTTAACTTAGTCTTATGCTTCTTTTATTGGCCAACATTCTGCACCATAAGTCATTGTAGGTCTTACCACCATCTTATAAATGTTTCCCTTAAGTTTAAGAGGAACTTTTCTATCAAATAATAGGCCAGATGCATTCTTCCTCTTCAACCATCCAACTTGAATTCTACTAATAACATATCCATCTATTTCACCATCATTTTGAACAATAGAGCCTAAATATCTGAATCACTCACTCTTATTAATGACTTGTTCAAAAGTCACAACACTACCACTAGAACTTACAACTAAAATTACACTCCATATATTCGCTTTTAGATCTTTTAATGAAAACTTTAGACTCTAAAGTTGACCTCCATAATTCAAGTTTCTGGACTCTCTAGTCTTATCAACAAGAAGAATTTCATCAACAAAAAAGCATACACCAAGGTACATCTTCTTGTAAATTCCTCAAGAACATCCATAACTAAAGTAAAAAGATAAGGGCTTAAAGCTGATCCTTGATCCAACCAAATAGAAAAATATTTTATCAATCCTCCTTATTTTGGACACAAGAATGCTCTAGTATACATATCCTTATTGACTTGAATATAATCAATATTAACTCCTTTCTGTCTAGAACTCTCCAAAGAACATCTCTGAGACTTTATCATAAGTTTCTAAATCAATAAATATCATGATCCTCCTTACTTTCTATTCTTCTCCATCAAACCACTTAACAAATGTATAGCATCCATAGTAGATCTACCTAGCATGAAACCAAATGATTGAGAAACTTATCGCATCGTAACCTATGCTCAATTACTCTCTCCCATAATTTTAATGTAACATTAATTCTCTATAATTTGCACACTCTTGTGCATCACCTTTATTCTTAAATATAGGAACCAACAAACTCTTTCTCTATCATCCATCTTTTAGTCTTTAAAATAACATTAAAAGATTTATAAGCCAAGAAATTCCTTGATCTCCTAAACATTTCCACACTAATATTATGTCGCTTTTCCACATTTCATTTTCTTTAAAGCTTCTAACATTTACTAATCATAAAAAAATGAAATTCTCTTTTGTTTAGGTATTAAGGTTGCTAAAATCAATCACTTTCAGATCCTTCATTGAAAAGTTTATCAAAATACTTCATCCACCTATTTTCAATATCCTTTTCTAAGCAAAGCACTTTATTATTTTCATCCTTAATACACCTCACTTGAACTATGTCTTTATTTCTCCTATCTCTTTGGTTGGCTAACTTACACATACATCTTTCACCTTCTTTGGTATCTAATCTATTGTATAAATCACTAAAAGCTAAATTTTGCATCATATATTGCTTAGAATCTCTACCACTTTATGTCTTTCCAATTCTAGTTTTACATCTAAACCAAGTTTTATAACAATGCTTCTTATTTATTATATTTTTTTGCACACTCGACTCTACCACCAACTATTCTTTTAAAAAAGCTTTAATTTTGATTCTCCATGCCTTTAGCAACTTGCTTAATTTCACTTGATATTTTTCCACATAACGTTTTTCCTTATGAACATCCCAAATTCTAATTTCTTGTAGCTTGTTTAAAAAATATTTTTATTTATGATCTTTAAGTGTCCCCATCTAATCTTAGGACAATAATTTAGTTTATTTTTCTCTTACAACCTTTCATCTTAAAATCTAAAACTAATAGTCGATATGGGTACTTAAATTTTCACTTAGAATGACCTTACAATCTTTACAATCTAAATGATCTATTTTTCTTATCAAAAAATAATCAATTTGTGTTTTACTAGATCCATTTTTATAAGTAATAATATGTTCACCTCTTTTCTTAAATAAATTGTTAGCCACTACAAAATCATAAGCTAAGGCAAAATCTAATATAGTCCCACCAATATGTCCATTTAAATCTCTCTCAATAAATACTTTTTCTTCAAGAGGTATCTTTTGTATTAATCCTTCTAATTTATTCCAAAATTTTTCTTTTGAGCTTACCTCCAAACCTACTTGAGGAGCATAGACACTTATAACATTGATAATCTTAGTATCAACAATAATCTTTAAAGATATAATTCTATCTCCACATATATTAATACTTATAACATTATCCTTCAAACTTTTATCTATAATCACACCTACACCATTTCTAGTTTGACTTTACCCAATACCAAAGTTTAAAACCTAAACTATCAATCTCCTTGGCCTTCACCAACCCATTTAGTTTCTTGAACACATAAAATATTTATCTTTCTATGGACCATAATATCTATTAATTCCATTAATTTACCAAGAGTACCTATTTCAAGATCCCAAATTTCTAGTTTCATGGACTAACTTCTTTGCCCGCATCCGCCCATAATGTGGGAACCTTGCTTATTTAACACACACGGACAACATGCATTTCTAACACATTTTTCACTATATTCAAGTCATACAATGCACTTCGGGGACGCTATCATTAACACAATGATTTAAAGGATTCATGTCATGATTATTTTGACAAGTTTTATGCTGGCTGTCGACTACCTAACACAACCCTCCACTTTTCGCATCCGGACTTGGGACCGGCAATGGTAGTCAAACTCTAGATCAATCTTATTTAATTTTTTTCAAACTCAAATCAATGTCATAACTCATTTATATTTTCATTTATATGCACATATATAAATGAAATATAAATTTAAATCAATCAAACTAAACTCAAAACTCAAATCCAAAACTCCAAAATTTCTGAAGTCCTTTCAATTTTCTCTTAAGGACTTAGCTAAAATTATCTTCAAATCAATTCAAATCCTTGAAATTTTCTCATAACCCATTTATATTTTCATTTATATTCACATATATAAATGAAATATAAATTCAAATCAATCAAACTGAATCCAAAATTCAAATCTAATTCAAATCATTCTAAGTCCTTAATTCTTACATAACCTAAATCAAATCAAAATAATTCAAATTCTTAGAATTTTCTCATAACTCATTTATATTCTCATTTATATTCATATATATAAATAAAATACACATTCAAATTAATCAAATCAATCAAATCAAATTCAAAATTTAAGTTCCAAAACTCCAAAATTTCCTAAGTCCTTTAAATTTTCTCTAAAGGAATTAGCCTAGATAATGATCAAATCAATTCAAATTCATAAAATTTTCTCATAATCCATTTATATTCTCATTTATATTCATATATATATGAATGAAATATAAATTCAAATCAACCAAAACTAACTCCAAAAATCAAACACAAATTCATTCAAAATCTAACCTAAGCCTTTCAAGTCAAAATATTGAACTTAGCCAAATCAACCTCAAATCAACCCAAACTCTTGATTTTACTTCATGATTCAATCAATTCTTCAATCATGAATCCAAATATAAACATAAACTTTAATCACTAAATCAAAACTCAATTCAAATATCAAGCCAAAATCTATTTCATGTTCACCCTTTGAACTTGAAATTTTCAAATGAATCAAAACCCATTTGACTTCAATCCACTTGCAAATGGATTTATATCTCAATCATAAGTCCATATACAAGTTCAATCAAACTCAAATCAAGCTTTGACCAATTATTTGACCCACTTAGGCTCACTTGACCCAAAGTGACCTAAAGTATTATGAGCCAAATTCTAATCCTAACCAAATTGGATTGAATCAAACTCACCTATGCCTCTCATCATGATCAACAATCATCATGAGATGATCAATCAATCAAATTGGGTCAAACCAAGTCAAACCAAGTCAAATCTAAGGGTTGACCAAGTCAACACTTAGCCAAAATGAAACCCAACATACAAAACCCACCATAGGCCAAATTGATTGAAACCATAGATCTAAGTTCATTCATGACCAATGTTTGAACTTGACCAAGTCAACATTTGAGCTAACTTAGCCCAAATGGCCACTTGACCCAAGTTGACCCAAGTTGACCCAACTTGACCTAAAAAGTCAAAATGTGTCAAAACTTGAGCTAAGCCAAATTGATTGAAACCAATGGGTCAAGTTTATTCCAAATCACTTGTTGAACTTGACCAAAGCCTCAATTGGCCAACTAGACTTAACCTAGCCCAATTGATCTTGAATCCAACTTGACCTAAAGGGTCATGTTGAGCCAAATTCAAAATTAACCAAAATTGACTGGAAACAAAGATATCAATATACTTCATATGACTAACCAAACCTAAACCTACCCATGACCTAGCTCAAATAGGTCAAATGGGTCAAATTGGTCAACTTGACCCATTTGACCTAAATAAAGTCATATGAACCAAATTCAAACCTAAACCAAATTGAATCAAATTAAAGCCACTAGAACATTTCAAATGGTCATATGAACTTGACCCAACCCTTGGTTTGACCTAATTTGACCAATTTGTCAACTTGACCCAAGTTGTCCCATTTTGATCTAAATGGGTCAACATGAGCCAAACCATACCAAATGAACACCACATCCAAAAAAAAATTGTCCAAACCTATTTTCTACACATACCCAACATATCCAAATTTAAAAATCAGCCAAATGACCATTTTACGCCTAGGCCATAAAACAAATTTTGGCCAATTCCACTTGGAATTTGGTCAAACTCTCTTCATACCTACTTGATACTCTCCTAATAGGTCAAGTGAACACTAGGGAAGGTGGTGCACCAAACCCAATGGGTTTGGGTCAGCCTAACTTGACCCAAGGGCCAAATCGACCAAGTGCATGGAAATAGGCACATGGGAATCATATCTCCACTCAAATGGAGCATATGAGGACTCCATTAATCCACTCCCTAGCCTAAAATGAACTCAAGGATTGCCTAAATGGCCTAACAAACCCACTGTCTAAGCTCAATTAGATCAAAACAACTACTCCCTTCTCAATCGTCCGATTTTGAAAGGGGAAGATATACTCCCACTAATTCATTTGAATCTTCAGTTGCCCATTGTCAATTGAGTGTGAAGAAGCCAGAGGAGTCATTCCCAGTGATCCCAAGCTCCCTCAAGTACTTGCCAACTTCATCTTCTCAATTTTCACAAGGTGAAAATAGGGGAGCTCCATAGGATTTTGAACTTAGCTAATACTCAATATCAACCAAATTCCCTTAGCAAGCTCCATCAGAGGATCAAGTCAAACTTGCCCAAGCTCTAAAGGCAAGGGAGGATCCAATTCAATTAAAGTTGAGCTCACTTGGAGGAGGCGTTGGTCCATAGAGCCATCCACTAAACCACGAGAGTTAAAACTTTCACCAAAGCTTCATCTCAACCAGACGAAGCTTCTCTAAGGGAATCGAGCGCCGGTGAGGTATGCTATTTTTTGACCATTAAACTCAGTGTGGTGTGGAGCTTTGTGAAATAAATTTTAATCCTATTGAATTTTAATTGTTAGATGTGCTTGCCATTAGGTTTAGATGGTGTGGGTTGATTTTCAATCAATGGCTGGATCTTTTGAAAGTGGATGGTACCCATTTTTCAAGAAGTCAGGAGGATCTGGTCATCCATTTCATGATTTTGGATGGACGGCCGAGATTAAATAGTTTAGATTTAATTTAATCCCTCATACTTTTAATCTCAAATTCCGATCCTTGATTGAATATGGCAAAAGCATTAACGCCGCTCCATGCGATGCTACGATGAGATGTTTAAGTGGCCAATCAGAGCACGCCATGTGTAAAGGGAAGCTGGTCAGTGCATGCGTGGCACACCGTAGGATTAAGGAATTAAAAAGGATTTATTTAATTCTAATTAATTGCTTAAACTTTTAAAATTCATATCTTAACCTAGAAAAATAAAAAAAATATGAAATAATTTGCATTAGAAAGATAATGGAACATAGAATATTCTATTATTGATTTTGATTAATTTTGAGTATTTCTTTTCTCTAAATTTGAGTTTTATTGGAAATCTTAATTTGGTAATTTTTCCAAACTTCTTGAGTGTATTTTAGGGAATGACTTCTGCCTCCACTAATTTTCTTGGGATTTATTGGTGCTTAATTGGGAAAATTGCTAATTCATTTCCTAATTATCCCCTTAATGTAATTAAGGATAATTAAGAGTTTGATTAGTGGTTTAATCCTTTGTTAAAGTTGATTAAGTTTTTTTTAAGTAAATAGAAGGTTTAGAGAATAATTTTGGGGCATTTCCCTTAAGATATTCCTTAAACCCCCTTTTCTTTCTTAATCCTCTCTTAATTAAGGGCTAATTCACTAATTATCCTCTTAATTAATTTTTTAAAATTCTAAAACTTTTCAGAACTCAATTAATCTACTTAGGGTAGATGCTTAGGTGTTCAAGAGCCTAAGTTCAATTAAGAAAATCAAAATTTAACTCATATGTATGAGGGGTGTTTTGAAATTACTTAAGTTAAACCCCTTGGCTTAATTAATCATTAATCATGAGCCAAATTGCATTATACTCCTTTCTTCCTAGGTGCATTGCACACCCCTAAGGCATGACCTATTCCTATGGCTAACCCTTCTAAGTCTCTAGGGCTAGGTTGAGTGTCCACCTAATCACTAGATGAGTCTTAAGACTAAGGATCTCTTAATGTCTAAGAGGAGTCCTATGTCTAAGATGGAGGGGTTGAGAGCTTATCCTAAAAATGAGGTCAACAAAGGGTGCCCAATAGGTGTGGTGTGACAAGGAACACCACGATTATGTTGATCAAACAATCAACAAAGATCACAAGCACTAATAGAAATAATCTACCCAACCCAAGGTGTAAGGAATCTAGAGCTTAGTGCAATGTGGCTCTACTATGTCCAAGAGAGAGAGAGAGAGAGAGAGAGAGAGAGAGAGAGAGAGAGAGAACAGAGAGAGAGAGAGAGTACTCAAGGGATAGAGTGAACCTTCCACTAGGGAAGTAGGTTCAAGTCATCCAAGGGATAACAGATTTGATTTGAGTCTCATTGGGGAGAAAAAGATTTGTTTGAGTTCCACTGGAGAAGAGGGTTAAATTTGTTTCAATTTATTATTTATTTAATTGTGTTTGTTCAGACTCCACAAGGGATAGAAAAGTGAACTCTCCATTGGGGAAGCAAGTTCAGGTCATCCACAAGAGAAGGGTTGTGAAATCCGTTGAGGGATTAGAATTCTAGATCCGTTGGGTGACTAGAAAGATTTGCATCTCACTAAGGAGAAGCAAAATATTTGATTTAGATTAATTGATTATTTTGTTTCTTTGTTTCATTGGATTTATGTTGTTTCAGATTTTTAGATTTTGGATTTTGAGATGGACCCTATTGGTTTATGATGGATCGCACTAAGAAGGAGCCACGGACATCTAGACCTAACTCAGATTTACCAATCCAAAGGGGTAGTCCACTAAACATATAATAGAACTAGCCAACCAAAGGGATGCTTTTTGGCATGCAGTAGCTGTACTAGGAAGAAGGCATAGTAGACTTACATCCTCCAAAATAGGGACCAGTTGCTGGGGTAATCTATTGGAAAGGCAACAGATTGAACCCAACCTAAGGCTGACTATTGAGTGAATGTCACTGTGGACTTAAGATCAACTCAAAGATAGTCAAAGATCAATTTCATTTTTAGATTTATTTTGATTATGATGGATCCCATTGGTTTGCGATGAACTGTACCGTGTAGGAGCCATGGAGGCCTATACCTAACTCAGATTTACCAATCCAAAGGGCTTTGGAGTAGTCTACCAACTACAAGGTAGGAATATCCAACCAAAGGGGTGTCTTTCAGTTTACAATGATCAAGTCTTAAGAAGAAAGCGTGAAGAATCACATCTTCTAGAAATAAAGAACCGCTAGGGTGATCTGCTGCTTTGGGCAACAAATTGAACCCGACCTAAGGCTGACTATTTGAGTGAATGCTGTTGGGGGACTTAAATCAGCTCAAGGATAGTCAAAGTTTAATTTTATTTTTGAGTTTATTTTGATGGATTTTGTTGGTTTCATGGATCAAACCGAGAAGGAGCTTATATCGCTAAACCTATCTCGACAACCAAATGGAGTAGCTTCCCGGCCGATGGGAGAGCTATCCAACCAAAGAAGTGCCTTTCGGTTTGCAATAATCAATTTAAGGGAAGAAAGCTCAAGGATTCATATCTTCCACTGCAAAAGACCACTAGGGTGATCGGTTGCTTTGGGTAACAAATTGAACTCAAACTAGGTGGACAATCATGCTAGAAAGAATGCTAGCCATACATCTTCCAATGAAGATGCCGTAACCGCTTAATCAAAACATATTGAACCCACTAGAGTGAGTAGAACGGGACTTATCTCAACTGGTGCAATTTTATAGGGAGTTCTACTGACACTACCCTAAAGATAGGATGTTTGCTTGGGAAAAGGGACCCTTTGGGGTTTAAATTTCTAATCCATAAGCAAATTATTTGTTTATTTGTTTAGTTTATTTATCATGAACCCTGTTAGTTTGCGAGGGATCAAATTGAGAAGGAGCTCATATCAACCTAGACCTATCTCAAATTTACTAAACCAAGGGAGAATCTGTGTATCCACTGAACAAATTCTCCAACCACAGGGGTGGCTACTAAGAAAGGGGGACTATCCAATCCAAAAGTAACCTGGGTAGTGTATAAATGGGGTTACAAAAGACATAATCCACATAAAGTGCCCGCAGGGATGGGGCTGCCAAAGGCTTAATCCAAAACCCTGAAGAAGATGACATGGCTAGTCATATATCCAATAGGTATTTGGCATCCAACTCAAGCAGTAAGCTCGGGGACTCACATCTACAAGAGTGGTGTACTCACCGGGTGAGTCGCTGCTAGCATAGCTAACATCAACCAACCTGACCATCGGGCAAAACAACCATCCTAGAAGAAAGCTCGGGACTCACATCCTCATAATAAAAGCGATTCGGGATAGTCGGTCGATAGGTGCCATCCTCTAGGCGACCGAGTGAATGCCATGGGGACTTATATTGACTCAAATGTAGCCAAGAGAAAAGCCTGGGGACTTATCCTAAACCTCAAATATACTCAATCTAGTGAGTGCATGATGGCTAGTTTAAGAAGAAAGTACGAGGACTCACATCTCTTTAAACAAAGTCAACATGAGGTAGTTTACCGGCTGGGCAGTGAATCCTTCCATACTAACAAGGCACTTATTGGTTTGAAATGACCAAGTTAGGAAGAAAGCATGGGGACTCACATCCTCCAACAAGTGATCATTGAGGTGACATACTAGCGAGGTAGCATGTAGACCCGACCTAGAGCAACTAATGAGTGAGTGCCACAAGGGGCATGCTCCCACATCAAAGTAGCCTGAGACAAAAAATTTGTGTTTATTTTGTGTATGTGTTAACAAGAATAGAACATCTCTTGGGTTCTCTCACACCTATCCTAAACACACTGGGGAGTTTGATGAAATGGTGCCACGGATGGCAACTGTGAATTCCCACTACGATCCTCCTTGGTAGGTCTAATCTATAACATAGGGGCCTTTCCAAGTGGGTTCAAACTTGCCTCCCATCTTTTGACAGGCAATAATTGGTGTCATTAGGACTAACACAAGTTCTCCTACTTGGAAAGACCTAGCTTATACCAGCTTATTATGAGCTTGAATCATTTTGTCTTTATACAACTCGAGGTTCTGACACGCCCGTAGGAGACTCTCCTCCAAACCTTTGAGCTCTTCTAACGCAACTTTGCATTGTGCTTTGAAGTGATCTTGCTACCCAATGTTATCCTTAGTGATGGGAGTTGAACTTCTAAAGGTAGAATGGCTTCAGACCCATACACTAAGAAAATGGAGTAGACTGAGTTGGAGTCTGGTATGTGGTGCGGTAGGTCCATAAGGCTTCAACCAATTGCTCATGCCACTGTCATTTGTTGTCATCAAGAGTCTTCTTCAATATATGGATGAGAGTTTTATTGAATGCTTCACTAAGCCATTTTATCTGGGGTTGTAAATAGTAGAGTATCTCAAATTTATACCATGTCTTCTGATGAAGCTGTTGATATTCGTGCTTTTGAATGCAGTACCATTATCGATATAACCAACATATATATGATATGGTTCCTGAAAAATTGAAGCACATGCTGAGCTGTGACCTCTCTTAGTGGGATTACCTCCACCTACTTGGAAAAGTAGTCGGTGGCAGCTAGAATGAACCGGTGACCCTTGGAAGAAGGAGGATCGGACCCACAATGTCGGTACCCCAACACTCAAATGGTCATGAGGTTGAGGTAGGGTGTAGAATATTTGGTGGTTGGTGGAGGACCACACCGTGTACCTGACACTGATGGAATCTCCTAACTACATCCATGCCATCAAGGCCTAGTAAGTCGCAATCTTTATCTTCATCTTCATTGGATTGATGTGCTTCACATAGACCAATAAAATGTTATAATACCATGGGCTTCATGTTTGTCTAAACAGCGTAACCATATTTAGTCAAAGGATCAGTGGTACAGGGTGCCATCAACGAGAGCGTAGGAGAGAGCTCCTTGTTTCACCTAATGGGCTTATGACTTTTCTTGAGGTAGTTTGCCAGTGCTTAAATAGTCTATGAATGGTTGCCTCTAATCCAACTCCTCGTCCTTTTTGGCATGGAAGCCTCCCCTTCAAGAGAAAGTCTCTCGATGAGTTCATCATCAATAAGAGATTAGACTTATCTATTTTGGACCCTTATTGAAATGGACTCATCTTCCGGACATGCCAATTCTTTGGCAAGTTTGGCCAAAGTATCTACTACTGTATTCTCTGCTCGGGGAACCTTGTAGATGGTGACTTGGGAATTTGGTATACCATGACAATTTGGAACCATGTAAGACTACATAATGATGACTAGCTAAGAATCCTCAAAAATGTTGATGCTCTTGATACTGAATGTGATGGCTAACTCCAAATTTGCAATCAAAGTCTCATACTCAGCTTTGTTGTTGGTGTAGGGGTTGGAAAGATAGTATGAGAATCTCATCACATTGCAGTATGGAGATAGAAAAACTATTCCTACCCCTACCTTTCATAGGAGAGTAGATCATGGTGCTTCCCCTTTGTGATAAGAAGCTGCACCATCAAAATACATCTCTCATCGATGGTTGTCAACCTCCCTAAGTTCATGATTTGTTCATCAGGGAGATCATCACTAAGCGGAGAATAATCGGAAGTGGGTGCTAAAGAAATCTTAGTACTTGTTCTTTAATCGCAAGGGGAATGTAATGTCAAACCAAGTATCATGGACCAAAGATGCCAAATGTTCCGTGGTCATGAGATACTACAAGGATTTGTTTTATAGATCAACTTCAATGAGAAAGCATATAATGTCATACTTTTGGGAAGCAAAGATCAAAAGGCAATATTCTCAATAGGTGGGTAGTTCACTTCACAGAATCGATGACGAGGTAGTAGAGTGCTCTCCTTCCCTTCATTGTTGCCAATAAAGCAACGAGAGTCATCCAATGCAAAGTGTAGAGGATGAGTGGCCTAGGATACGCTAAACTGGCTTCACCAAACACTACTTGATGTCTTCAAAAACATGCTGACACTTGTCATCCCACTTGAACTTGGTGTCCTATTTGACAAGGACTGAGAATGGCTTGCATCTCTCGATAGGTTAGCGATAAAGCATCTTTGATATGCTAGCCATCCTTGGAAAGATCTAAGTTGAGATAAACTCTTAGGAAGTAGAATTTCTAAGATAGCTTTAATCTTTTTTGGATCTATTTCTATTCCCCGGTGTCAGATAATAAACCAAAGGAATTTCCCCGAAGCTACTTTGAAGGCACACTTCAGGGGATTCATTTTGAGGTTATATTATCTTAACCATTAAAAAACTACTCTCAAGTCAAAGAGGTGATCTTCCTTTTCTTCGCTCTTGACTACTAGGTTATCAACATACCACTCAACCTAATGATGGATGAGTTCATTGAAGATCTGAGTCATGGCCCATTGGTATGTAGCACTAGTATTTTTAAGGTCGAAAGGCATGACCCTATAATAAAGATTTCAATCGGGGGTTCAGAAAGTAGTGTTTCTTTCATCTTCAAGAGACATTTTGATTTGGTTGTAACCATATGACCCATCCATGAAAGAGAACACTGCATGAGATGAGGCGATGTCCACCATTAATTCTAGTATAGGAAGAGGAAATTTTTCCTTAAGGCATGCCTTATTTAAGTCCCTGAAATCGACGCATATGTGAATTTGGCCATTCTTCTTTTTAACTGGTACAACACTGGCTAACCAGGTAGAATATTTTTCTTCCTTGATGAAACCAACATCGATCAGTTTCTTGACTTCATAAATGACATATTGTCGATTTTTAATCGCATGCGTCTAGGAGTTTGCTTAATAAGGGTAGCGTTAGGATCTATTGCTAGCTACATCGAGATAATCGCATCTTCTTCATAAACCATGCAAGTAATCTTTAAACTCGCCAATAGCCTAACTAAGTCATTGGTTTCTTCTTCATTCAAGAATGAACCGATGTATGTGCATGGATTTTCTTCCTCAGATTGATTTCTTTAAGCTTGTCTTGTTGAATGGATCTCTTCTTCAAATTATGTGGCATCATTTGGAGATCAGATCATCAAGTTTTAAACACACATCCTCATAAGGGTTGGTTTGGTGTGAAAAGAACCTATAAGACTCTAAATGATTGGTAACAACTATGCAATAATCATCATCATCGGACCCACTATACCGAATCTTAGTCCTACTCTTGATTGTGCTTCCTTGCCTGTATTATTCCATTGCTTTTCAAAGTACTCTGACCTGTGCCTGGACCATGTATGAGGAACTAAACCTTTCTGTATAAGATTATGAACACAAGATGAGTAAAAGTCAAATGGTAATTCCATTAATTCTTTAAATGTATCCTCCTCAAGTTCTCCATCAACTTCAGGACTTTAGGATGATGATCCCAAATAGAATCTCTTCGGCTTCATATCACTAGAAGACTTAGGGGCTTCTTTAACTACTAAACCTTCAACTTTTTGAGATGAAAGTGAGGTTAGAGCTAAAGTTTTCAGCTGTTGTCTGATAGTTTCACATAAGCCTGATTCAATACTACTTTGCTTTGGAGGCTCAGGCCTTCGATTAAAGTCACTTCCAATGGAACCCGCTAAGAGGGGTTGGCTGGTATACTAATCACATTAGACTCATCCTCCGAGTTAGATTCCAAGTCTATGTGAGTAGTAGGAGTACTGTAATGAACTTGAACATGACCTTTAGGTTGATGGCCAACCAGAGGGTCTTCCACCTCTAGAACTACCTTATTTCTCTCGCCTCCTCTAGTGGAGGTTGAGTCATCCTACCCACATGTCCATATGATGGAATGAATTGTGAGTGAAATGTGATATGCGAATCTATTTCTTCTTCAATTCCCCTTTCTTGTTCACTTGGATTTTCATTTTTATTTTCTTTCTCTTTTGCCTTTTCTTTTTCTTCATTTTCTTTTTCTTTTGAATTTGAATTTTGTCCAAGTTCATGAGAAAATGTATTTTGAGGAAGATAGTAGGTCGCATCCTCATAAATCTCAACCTCTTAAACTAAAAATGGCTTTTCATCTCCATTGACATGGTATTCAATCCCATCCTTTCTGAACTTGATGCACTGATGGAGGGATGATGGAATTATCTTGTTCTGATGTATCCAAGGCCTACCGAACAAAGTAGTGAATAAAGTATTCAAATCAATGATGTAAAATTTGGCTTCAGTCTTCCAGTCACCTATCTCCAAAGGTAACACTATAGAACCTAAAGCCCACTCACCATTGAATCCTCTCAACAACATCCAATTTCCTTGGAGTGTGGAGATGTCGATTCTCAAATAGGCAAGGGTCTTTAGACTCATAATGTTCACCGATGCACCTAGATCGATGAGAACTCTGGCAAGTCTAAATCTGCCCATGTCAACTGAGATGTAGAGGGGACGGTTGTGCTCCAAGTCCCCGAGAAGAAGGTCTTCATTTGTGAAAGTGATCTCCTGAGCTTCTTTTATGTAATGTGCCTCCTCACCTATAGCATTCAGCTGAACTAAGCATATTTCAGGATCAAGAAAAGCTTTGATTAATAATTCCCTCATCTCTTTGGATAAGACAAGTGCATCGTATATGCTTAGCTTAGATGATAACTTTCTTAGATGAGAAAGGACATTGTAGTCCACCTTGGGCTGATCCTTTATAAGCATATCTAAGGGTGGAGCATCCTGTGGAGGGGATTCTCGATCCTCTATAGTAATGACTTGTTTTCTCTATCTTGAGGTGTTGCCTTAGGAGGTAGAACATTTCCACTATGGAGGTTGACTTCGGTGATCTCTTGTGGCAGGGTAATGGAAGGTTCTACCTGCACATCAGGCTTACCTACAACTTCTCCTATGGGACCCTTAGAATCAGATGATTCCAAGTCTATCTCAAGAGGTGAACCCATAGTATTCAGAGTAGGGAAGTTCAACTCTGAATCAGAAAGAGGAAGATCAGAATTGTTATAGTTATTTTGACTTGAAGAGTTATCATTAAGAATAGAAGCAGACAACCCATCAGAAGTTTAATTTCTTGGATTTGATTGGTGGTACAAAGTAGAAATCAAATAAAATAAGTGAGGTAAGGGATTTGATGCCCTTATCTGCTAATGCAAGAGTTCTACTAGTAGAAGAAGAATAACTAACTGAAGTAGATGAAGTCACTAATGTGGTAGCCTAGAGGTAGGACGTCGGATTGTGCTACTAGGCCTGCTATCCAACATGCACATGCTGAACTCCACCTTTCCCCAAGTTGGCACTGGCAACTTGCAAACCTTCCTTGATGTTGGAGGTTTGAGCTGACTCAGACACCTACAAGGAAAGTTTCCTAATCTTCTGAATGATCTTTTTAGAGGTTTTGGATAAAGAGATATCCCAACCTTCTTTGGTTTTGGAAGGATCACAAGTATCCCCAAAGATTACACTAATGGAACTGGATAGTTGTTCCATAAGGTATTCCTGGGATAACTACAACACCGGTCTTGAAGTTGTGTTCATGTCAGTCCTTGAATATGAAGCAATCCTCCAAAACATGACCTAGCATATGGTGGTAGGGTAAAACTTTAGGATCATGGCTTTTGCCCACTTTCTCCAGTCTCCTAGGCTCTAGTAGCTAAAAATTAGGCTTCTTTAAGAGATTCTTAAAGAACTTTCTGATTACCTCCCTCTTAAATGAATAAGGTTTGTTGAGCTTATCTAAAAGAGTAGGTGGACCATAGCTACCTGGCGGTGGGTATGTGTGACGTCTGTGATGATGGTAAGGAGGTGAGAGGTGTTGGCCAGGATATTGTGGAGGATATGACCTCGAGTGGTAGAGGTGGGTGGGCACCGAGGTCGTGGTCTCTCGGATTGATCTCTAGCTGGTTGCTTCCCTTTATCTATCATTGTCACTGCCCTTGGTCAACTGGTCTTGAAAAGGCAACTGTTTGGCCTCTCCTTATAGACTAGCCACCTTGTTGATTAGCTTCTCAAAAGTTTTGATGGTGAAGCCCTTAAGCATGAAGGCAACTGGGCCATATATATTCTTTAGAAGAATTTCAATGTCATGTTGCTCAAACAGCTGAGGCTTGCATTTCATACTCAGGTTATGCCATCTGAAAATATAGTCAATAAGGACTCACTGTGCTACAACGAGATCACCAACAAACCCTTTCGAGCTCCGAAACCTCTTGATAAAGAGTTGCTCTAACTCAACAAATGTCTTTACGAACCATTGGAAAGTTCGATACCAATCAAAAGCTATCCCTAGC
This sequence comes from Cymbidium sinense, assembly GCA_021442155.1. Taxonomy (NCBI): domain Eukaryota; kingdom Viridiplantae; phylum Streptophyta; class Magnoliopsida; order Asparagales; family Orchidaceae; genus Cymbidium; species Cymbidium sinense. The sequence goes on from CM038215.1 coordinate 100,656,404, forward strand.
TAGAAGAGAAAATAGCAAAGCATCACACCCACATTGCAATAACTGCTAAGTGTGCAATATCGCTCGGGTTTTCCATCAAAGCTCTTGAAGGAAGGTGAGACAAAACCCTTGGGATATTTGATTACATCAAATTCCTCTGAGTAGGGTCTACCCTTTGAACTGATGATCCTCCTTGAGCCAACACTTCCTTCACTTGCTGCTTAACCATAAATCTGATATCTTTCTCCTATATGGAGGTACTTTCCACTACCTTCCTATATATGCTAGTGCTACCTTGCTCAATGGGAGGTAAGGTCTTGGCTAGGTCCAAGACATGCACTAACTGACTAATCTCAGTTGTAGTAGGATGAGATGCTAGGGCTTCTTTCTGAAGTACTGAGACTGCTGCTAATAAGTCTTCAAGTTGCCTCACCATCCTATCTTTTTGTTCGTCTCTACTTTAACTGATATCAGAGGTGTTGGGCTGATTTCACTGTGTCTTCCTGCTCAACCTCATCACCTTCCATAGCCTCGCTCAGGAGGGATCTTGGTATCCATCATGCAAACTTTGAGTCTCCCAATAAATCATCTTCGTTGGGATCAAAACTGATCTTCTCCTCATCGGACCAGTCATGCCCTAGAATTTCCTTCTTTTCTACAAGATAATGTGCCACAATGTCCTCAAGAGAACGATCAATTTGAATGGGCACAAATGATTTTGGAGGACCGTGATGTGATCATCATACTAGAGGCACCAAACCTCCCTCATGTTGAGAATCAATCCTATGAGGAGTATCAGAAGAGACACACTCCTGACTACCACTAACTCTATGAGGGGTGACACTCCTAGGAGGCTCTACTATCATGGGTGCAATAGGGATATCATCTCGCTCTCTAATAGTTGCAATCATCTCTATGTCCTGTTGAACTAGCGATGTTGGTGAAGGGATGACCACTGCCGGGTTTGCCATTCCCACCACCGGAAAAAGATCGGTAGGAGAGATCTTACAAGGGGATGGAGTAGGATCCCTCGACCATAGCCGGATCACCAACGAGGTATGCTTCTCCCCGGATGTGGCCTTCATGGCCTTCGAACTGAGATCGTGGACATGAACGGAACGCGGATGCAGAGTGTGGTGGAGACACCACCGACTCTCAATGGAGCTCCTCCGATGAGTGGTCCTAAGCGGATGCTATTTGTATGGTCGACACGCGGCCAAGCTAAAAATCAATGAGTGCAAGTCGACGACCGAACCTCGCCTCCCCTACTTGATATGAACATGTATTGTCCTCTCCGGCCTTCTCTATCAAAGATGTTTCCCCATGCTGGGATGATAGATCTCAAATCAAATGAGCTCCACTGAATTCATAAGCTTCACCAACTTGGCGAAAGAGGTCGACATATGACCTCTACTCTACGTGGGTGGCCGAACCAGGTGGAGGTGAAGTATGGATCCTCATAGCATCCTCTATCAAACCTAGAGAGGATGAAATGGGTTCAGTAACCAGAAGTCAAAACTCCTCAACACCGCTGGCCTCCATCTCCCTAGAAATCCTAGTATAGTACCATTTAATCATGCAGTTTGTGTTCCTCCTCTATGTCTTGGTAGGATGAGTGGAGTAAGAGCTAGACCTGTACTCAAAAGTAGGGGACGCAATCTTTGAGATTAGGGGAGCCTTACCCTTAGAGGGTACTGATGAGTGGGTGCAAGCCCTCACTTGGGTAGCATAAGAAGCCACAGGGTGCACTAAAATAGGTGTCGGCATGCATGAAGCCACTACTTTTCTCTTCAGAGAGGGGATATCAAAATCTGATGATAAATCGATCTGAATGATCGACTTCTACCTGACCACTACGGTCCTACTAACAGTTGTGAGGGGAGTTCCTTCACAGGTGATCCTCACCCCTTCAAAACCTCCGATGAAATGGATGAGATGGGTGTGATCAGCTCGGAGGAGATTGGCCTAATCCAAGGCCAAGTCCATGCCATAGGGGAAAGTAAACATAAACTTCTGTGAACTTGCCATTTATAGTCAACTAAAAATTGAAGAACTGAACTATAGTTGTAATTGAGACTGATGCTGAGAATCTGTAATGTTGGAAGCAAGCTTGGATCAGATTTCTATTTTGTTGATTTCTAAATATGAATTTTAAAATTTGAACCTACATCCATCATCTTGGAAGTGTTAAGTGGGGTTCAAATGAATTTAGAGAAGATTTAGAGATTTGATTAGAAAGAGGAATTTTTGAATATGAATCCAACTTCAACAAATTTGGGTATGTTGAAAAATGGATTCAAATATTTCTAGATAGATGCTTCCATAGGTTCATGTTGGAAATTAGATTTTGATTTGAAGACCCTTTCCTTTAACAAATTTGAGTATGTTAAAGTAAGGGTCAATTGGTTTTATTTTTGATTTAGTATTTTTGAATCCACTCACATAGAAAATTTGGGTATGCTAAGTGAGGTGTTTGAAAACAATTATTTTTTTTTCTTTTTTCGTTTGCTTTTATTTGTGGATCTTTGGTGAATTTGAAAATTGGGATTCCCACTTAGCAAATTTGGGTATGCTAAGTGAAGAACCCAAGTGTGTTTTATTTTTGAAAGATTTTTGAAAATAGGATTCTTAGAAAATTTGAGCATGCTAAGGAAATCCTAAAGTGTTTCATTTCTTTTGGATATTTTGATTTTTGTAAAAGTAGGATCCTTAGCAAATTTGGGTATGCTAAGGATATCCTAATGTGTTTCTCTTTGATTTTGATTTGTCTTTGAAAAAGGATCCTTAACTTTAAGTATGCTAAGGAATCCTAATGTGTTTTCATTTTGTTTTAATTTTTTTTGATTGAAAGTGGAGACTCCACCTTAGATACATCGTAAAATGAAGTTCCATTTAATTTTGTGAAATAAATTTCAATTAGCAAATTTGAGTATGCTAAATGAAATTCCAAAAGATGTGTTTAAAATTTTTTTTTCTTGTTTTAATTTTATTTTGAAAATGGAAGTTTCACTTTATCAAATTTGGTATGCTAAAGAGTGAAGTTTCAAAAGTGCTTTTTGGAAATCGTGTGAAGTGAAAATTTCATTTAGCAAATTTGAGTATGTTAAATGAAATTCCAAAGATGTTTCAAATTTTCATTTTGGATTTTGAAAAGGGGAGACTTCTTTTTAGCAAATGGTGTATGCTAAATTGAAGTTTCAAATATGTTTCAAAATTTTTTGTAGAATGGATATTTGACTTAACAAATTTGAGTATGCTAAATGAAATTTCCAAAAGTGTGTTTCAAATTTTATTTTTTTTTATTTTTTAAAAGGTGACTTCATTTTTGTAAATGGGATATGCTAGAATGAAGTTTCAAATGTAGTTTGAAAAATTTTTATTTTTTTCAAATTTGGAGACTTCACTTAGCAATTTTGAGTGTGCTAAATGAAGTTCACAAATGTGTTTTGAATTTTAAAAATATGATTGTTAACTTTTGATTTTTGAAAAGAAAACTTCCATCTAACAAATTTGGGTAGGTAAGAATGGAAGTCAATCTTATTTTTGAAATATGAAAAATTTTGTTTTGTGTGTGATTATTATTTTTTTTGAAAGAGAGAATTCCAACTTAATAAAATATGGAATATGTTTTAGTATGATTTCCAAATAATATTATTTTTATTTGGGAATGAAACCTCCATTCAATAAAAGTGGGTATATTAAATGGAGAGGTCTCACATGTGCTTTTTTGAGGTCCTAAAACCTAAAGATGTTGGATAACTTAACTTAAGGTTGAAATAAGCTAAGTGCCAATGGAAAGAAAGATAGTCTTGGATTCATAAAAAAGTACAAACTCACTATCGATACTTAGAGACAACGATCATTTACTAAAGATGGAGAGAGGAACCATCCTCAATGAGTCGCCAGAAAAATCTATGGTAAAATTTTTATATGCAATTTTTAAAGAAGTAAAATATATACTTCCATCTTCACTCTATGTGGAATAACATGAAGATGGAAATATACTTCTCTTCTTTATGCAATTTTTGACACTACGTAGATCCTGCAGATGTTCTTATTGAGAGTGATCGAGTACGACATTGAGGAGAAGTGTACTATCTCTAAAGATTGAAGTCACCACCCTACAATGGACCTAATCACCTCAATAAGGACTCATAAGGACAATGGGTCTGCATGTGTACCAAAGATTCTTCCCCTACTTTACATGGAAAAGTAAAGTAGGGTTTATTTTAAACCGGGTTCATTAAGTTTCAGGGGCAAACCTCCATAGTTAATTACATCTTAAGGAATGAAATCCCTCAGAAATACTCTCGATTAAGATAAATGATCATTGTCTCCAAAGATTTTAATAGGTAGGACTATCAATCGATTAGTTTGTTTAAGAAGATCAAATGAGATTGATCAAAGAGAAGGAGTTATTATCGAAGCCAAAGGAAGATAAGTAAAAGATGTTCATGATGCTAGAAAACCTAGCAAACATCTCAAACTATCCTATGGTTGGGCTTTATATTTTGAAATTGAATTATTCATTTTAGTTAACTTTTTATTAGAATTTTAGGGCTTATGATTCCACAACACAAGATTTCAAAAATGCCTAAGAGGTGAGGATTTATGCTTATGACCCATAGAAGGGAGAAGCAACCTCAGAACCTAAATCTAGGGAGCTTTGGTGAGGGCCGAAAGCACGACTAAATCTAAGGTGAAAAATGGGTATTTAATTTACCTCCACAAGAGATGGCCAACCGCCCGAATGCTTCGACTTACAACCACTTGGAGATGGTCGCTAAATAACTCTTACGATTTTAAATTCATGCAGGCAAGTCATGTGCTTTATGCAAGATAGCTAGGCTATTATTTATTTAGAAAGAGACTAAGTCCTTAAACTTACTCCCTAAAGAGACTAGATCATGTAAAGGTATGCTTCAAATGACCTAAATCTAATGCAAATCATATTACAATTTTTATTTTCATTTTTTGGACAATCATTTGACTTGGGCTTATAGGATTCATATGCCTAATGCATGAGAAGTAAGATTATTGGCTAAAATTAGCGAAAAGGGAGGAGGTGTGTTTCCACTATGGCTCTCAAAGGTCAATCCAAGTTTCTTTGACAAAGCTGAAAGCCCTTCAATCAAGAGTGAAAATAATATGCATTTGTGCATGTTGTTATAAAAGAAGTACTCATCCAGCTAAGGGTTGATTAATTCTTTTATCTTGATTTTAGCCTAAGGTTTATATGAGGTTATAAGTTCTTTATTTTTAATTTTGAATTATTAAATTTGGTAGAAGATTTACTTTTTCCTAAGAGCCTAATTCACATCCAAGCCATACATCAAGAAAAGAAGAAATTAAGAAAAGGATGTCATCTTAATGCACAAGTTAAACAAATCATTAATCAATTTATAAAGCTAATCACAAAAGAAAAATAGGTCATTTGTGGTCGAGCACCACCGTACAAGCCTGAAAACTAATTGGCTAGCCAAGCTCTACCCTTATACAACCCGGATTACAATGAATTAAGTATAATTAAGCAAGGAGTTCATTGTTATGGGGGTCTTCAAGCTTCATTTCTTCATTCTTCTTTCTTCTTCTTTTCTTCTTTCTTCTATGATTCCTTCTTTTGGATGGTTGGAAGGTGGTTGCTCCAAAGTCTTCACACGGTACATAAGATGAGATCTTATGACCAATGCTCATCCTAATCTCCATAACAATCATTCTAAAATCTTAATTATAAAAATATATGAAGAGGAAGAGTAAATCTAACCAACACTTGTAAAATAGAGATTAGCTAAATAAATCACAAATCCCAAGCATGTATATTGGACTTATCACCCCACACATGGGTGATTAAGTCCACTAGCCTATTAGATTATGCTTAGGGGTATAAGCACCTACACAGTAAAAGCATTTATATTTATATTTATTATAACACCCCTTAAGCACAATCTTCTATAGAAAATAATGATTAGACTAAATCATCCTATCTTTCATTCTACGCACATTCATGCTAACATCCATACTGAAATATATACCTCAAAATAAAAGCAAACATCAAACCATGCACCACCCTAACCTAAAGTTAGAAGTGATGACCTAGTCTAAAGTGCGTGCTTTTAAGGTTTGTATGGTACGTTTAGCTATGGCTTTAACTTAGAATTTTCTAAGTGTGAAGAATGTTCAATTTCGAGGAGGGTTTCATTTAAGTGGTTTAGTTGCTTTGGGTTGATTTTATTTTATGATTTTTGTTTGGTTTAAATGAACATACTTAATTACTAATGGTTGTAAAGAGAGAGAAAAGAGAAGAGAACTTCTCTTCCCTTCCCTACCCTAAGTAATTTCTAAAGTGGATTCATGTTTATTTTTATTTAGTGAATATTTTATTATGTGTTTTAATTAATCCTAAGTTTAGATTTTCCCTAAACAAACCAATTCAAAAAGAAAGACATTTTAAGATTAAGTAAAGTGAATTAATATCACAAAATACACATCACTTCATTTCTTTCCCAACATGTATAACATGCATATGGATGCATCCTAAGCATATCTATACATACAAATGGAAATGTTTATCACACTTTATGATGAATGCTAAGAAAGGTTACTTTAAAAAATTGGAATGCTTTATGATGCATGATTTTCATTAAGTAGAAAAGAGGGGTTTCTTTTATCCATTATTCACATGCACATGTGTATGTATGAAAGGCATAAGTGAGAACGACACCATTCTTAGTACCAGGGGTATAAGATACAAGACCTACTTGGGGCTACTTAAAGCCTCGCAACCCCGAGGTTTTCCAGACTAATATACCACTTTCCTTAAATACAAACACATGTATAAAAGAAATGAATGGAAAAAGAAATATGCAAAAAAGTTTGTATTTGTTTGTTTGTTTTGTTTATGCAATTTATATGTACAAGTGTGGATGTCCTTCTTAGGTAATAGCATATGAATGAATAGGAATGGGGTTAGGCAAGTGTTGTGTTCTTTTCAAATGAACTATACACATTGCAAATTCCTATTCAAAACTATGCTAAAAGAAAAGAGAAGGAAAGCCACACTATGCACATCTTCACATTTATATCCACATACAAGCTTATAAATAATTATAAGTAGCACACTTTCAGTTTTAGGTGTTTGATTTATAGATTTTGAAAATAGTTTTGGATTTAGTAGTGATAATAGCCATTCATATTTTACTTTAGTCAACACATGCAATTTGACATAAAGAAAATATCTTATTTTTAATTTGATTTTTAAAAGGAATGAACGCATGATTTTCATATGACATACACATTTAGCATGCTAGTAAAGAAATGAAGTGATGAAAGTAATGTAAATTCATTCACCCTAATTAATTCTTAAAGACAATCCTATGAAATAAGAAAGTTCAAAGTGAATTAAAGTGTGATTTTTTGTTTTGAATTTTCTTTATGTTTGATTTAGGAAATGTGAAAGAATGTTTATTGGTTCTAACCCATTTCCCCTATATATAAGTTAAATTAGTTTTTTCTTAGGATCATTAGGTGGTTTTAATATTTTATTTAGGTTAAGGTATGAATTAAGTGTGTTAATTACCCCTTACCTACACCACTTTAGCATACTTAACTAAATAATTATGAGCCAATGATATGACATAAAACCACACAAGAAATTTAAAACAACAATGCTAGGAAAGAAAAGGGGCCTAATGCAATTGACTCATGATTAATGATTAATTAAACTAAAGGGTTTAATTTAAGTACTTTCATAACCCCTTTCACACATGTGAGTTTGATTTTGATTTCCTTAATGTACTTAGGTTATTGAACACCTAAGCATCTACCCAAGATGGATTAGATAAGTTCTTGAAGGTTTTAAAATTTTATCAAATTAATTAGGTAGGTAATTAGTGGGTTAATCCTTAATTAAATTTGGATTAAGGAAGAAAGAGGGGTTTAAGGAATAGCTTAAAATATCCAAAATTATTTTAAACCTCTATTCATTTAAACAAACCTTAATTAACTCAATCAAAGGATTAATACGATTACACACTTATTAACTTAATTACAGAAGAGAATTAGGAATAAATCCAGCAATTACCCTAATTAAACTATTAATAAATCCCAAGAAAATTAGGGGAGGCAGAAGTCATCCCACTAAATACACATGAGAAGTTTGAGATTAACTAATGGAATAAATATAGGGTAATTAGCCTAATTAAATTCCTAATAAAACCCAAATCCAGAAAATAATACTGTTCAAAATTCATCAAAATCAATTTTATAATATTACACATTCAATTATCTTTCATATACATTTTATTTCATATTTTTTTGATTTTTTACACTTAGGTATGAAAATTTGAAGTTTCCTTGATTAATTAAGTAATTTAAATCCCTAATTATATAGTTAATCCCGTCGGCGCCACATGGAAGATGACGCGGCACGCTTTTCACATGGCACGATGGGATTCGCTATTTAATTTGTCACATCATAGCGCCACATTAACGGTGGCTTCTCCTCTCCCGTATGATCAAGGATCGGATGTCTGAGGTTTAAATCAGTTCTAAAGGATTAAAATGTTGAATCTATGTGTTTTTATCATGGTTGTCCATCCAAAATGCATGGATGGATGACCCATAATTATCCTCTGATCTTCCTTGCGGGAGATGGCCACCGTCCATCTTCCAAGGGAAGATCTGAGCTCGATTGGGCTCAGATTGAAACAAAATTCAACCCAAACCATCACCATGCAATGAAGATCACATCCAATAGCTAGATTTTCATGAAGTAGAAAATCCTTTCACAAAGGACCACACCACATCTAATATAAGCTCAGTTTCATGGCTTACTTTGCCAAAGGCTATCACAGGCGCTCGATTCTCTTGGAGAAGCTTCGTCTAGTGGAGACGAAGCTTTGTTGATGTTTTGATGCCTTGAAATTGGATGGAACTTCCTAAATGCCAACTTCACCTTCCCTTGAGCTCAGTCTTTATCTAGAGTAGTCCTCCCTTTCCTTAGGAACTTCAATGAAGCTTAAAGTGAGTTTGATTTGATCCTCTAAGGGTGCTCAAAGGAAGAATTGGCTTGGTATTGAGTGTGGAGTAAGTTGATTTCAAGCGGAGCTCCCTATTTTCAGTCTATGAAAATCAAGAAAATGAAAATTCAATTTCACTCTAGGAAGCTTGGGATCACTTGGCAATGGCTCCTCTGGCTTCCCTAAGCTCAATCGAATTGGAGTCTGATCAAATGATTTGAATTAGGGGGAGTATATCTCCCCCTAGAAGGATCGGATGGCCATGAAGGATCTTGCCATTTTTAATCAATACACCTCATGCAATGGGTTGTTAGGCTATTTAAGTCTTGTACATGGGTCATTTTGGGTGAGGGAGGTAGTGGGAAAGTTGTCATGTGTTTAATTGAGTGGAGAAATGATTTCCATGTTGTCAATTTGAAGGAGGTGGTCAGTTTTGACCTTGGATTTGGTTGGGCTGGCCCAAACCCAATTGGTTAGGTGTACCACACTCACTAGTGTCCACTTGGCCCACTAAGAGGGTGCCAAGCAATTATGGAGAGGATTTGACCAAATTCGAAGTGAATTTGGACAAAATTTACCCTATGGCCTAGGGATAAAATGATCATTTAGCTTAGGTTTCAATTTGAATATGTTTGGTATGATTGAAAAATGGGTTAGGCCAAGTTTCATTGAATTTTGAGTTGATTTGATATGATTTGGCTCATGTTGACCCATTTAGGTCAAAATGGGTCAACTTGGGTCAAGTTGACCAATTGGTCAAATTGGATCAAACCAAGGGTTGGGTCAAGTTCATATGACCATTTGAAATATTTTGGTGGCTTTGGTTTGATTCAATTTAGTTTATATTTGATTTTGATTCAATTGAGTTCATTTAGGTCAAATGGGTCAAGTTGACCAATTTGACCCATTTGTCCTATTTGGGTTAAGTCATGGGTTGGCTTAGGTTTCATTGGTCATATTAAATGGATTAGTATCTTATGTTTCCAATCAATTTTGATTTAATTTGATTTTGGCTCAATATGACCTTTTAGGTCAAGTTGGGTTCATGGTCAATTGGGCTAGGTTGGGTCTAGTTGGCCAATTGAGAATTTGGTTAAGTTCAACAAGTGATTTGGAATGAACTTGACCCATTGGTTTCAATCAATTTGGCTTAGATCAAGTTTTGACATATTTTGACTTTTTAGGTCAAGTTGGGTCAACTTGGGTCAAGTGGCCAATTGGGCTAGTTAGAATGACTTGGTGACTTTCAAATATTGATCATGGATGAACTTAGATCAATGGTTTCAATCAATTTGGCCTATGGTAGGTTTTGGTTATGTTGGGTTTCATTTTAGCTAAGTGTTGACTTGGTCAACCCTTAGGTTTGACTTAGTTTGACCCAATTTGAGTGATTGATCATCTCATGATGATTGTTGATCATGATGAGAGGCTTAGATGGGCTTAGTTCAATCCAATTTGGGGATTAGAATTTGGCTCATAAGAGATACTTTAGGTCACTTTGGGTCAAAATTTGATTTGAGTTTGATTGAACTCACATATGGACTTATGATTGAAATATAAATCCATTTGCAGGTGATTTGAGGTCAAATGAGTTTTGATTCATTTGACAATTTCAAGTTCAAAGGGTGAACATGAGTTTGACTTGGGTTTGATTTTTGGATTTAGTTTTGGTTTGATGGTTGAAGTTTGTGTTTATATTTGGATCCATGATTGAAGGATTGATTGAATCATGAAGAAAAATCAAGGATTTGGCTTGATTTAAATTGATTTGGCTAAGTTCAAGAATTTGACTTGAAAGGTTTAGGTTAAATTTTGGATGAGTTTTAGTTTGATTTTTGAATTTGGTTTTGAATATTTGAATTTATATTTCATTTATATTTGTGAATATAAAAAAGAATATAAATGGGTTATGAGAAAATTTCATGAATTTGAAGTGATTTGAACTTGATTTGGGCTAAGTCCATAAGAGGGAATCAAAGGACTTAGGAAACATTTTTGTGAATTTGGATTTGATTTTTTAGTTTAGTTTGAAATTTGATTTGAATTTATATTTCATTTATATATGTGAATATAAATGAGAATATAAATGGGTTATGAGAATATTTCTTGAGTTTGAAGTGATTTGAACTTGATTTGAGCTAAGTCCATAAGAGGGAATCAAAGTGACTTATGAAAGATTTATTGATTTGGATTTGAATTTTGGGTTTAGTTTGATTGATTTGAATTTATATTCCATTTATATATGTGAATATAAATGAGAATATAAATGGGTTATGAGAAAATTTCTTGAGTTTGAATTGATTTAAATTTGATTTGAGCTAAGTCCATGAGAGGGAATCAAAGGACTTAGGAAATATTTTGAACTTGGAATTTCAATCATAGGCTTCAATCATAAGTTTCAATCATTTGGAATTGATTTGAGTTTGGAGAAAATCAATTAAGTTGGAATTGATTTAAGCTTTCACTTGAAGGAAGGAAGAGAGGAATGTTTCAAGCTAAAGGGTAGACAAATTTTCCGAACACCCCATAGGCATGACCTATTCCTATGGCTAACTCTTCTAAGTCTCTAGGGCTAGGTTGAGTGTCCACCTAATAACTAGATGTGTCTTAAGACTAAGGATCTCTTAAAGTCTAAGAGAAGTCCTATGTCTAAGATGGAAGGGTTGAGAGCTCATTCTAAAAATGAGGTTAACAGTTACCCATACCAATCTTCTCTTTGGTTTTTTTATTCTTCAAGATGAAATCATTTTCAGTGAAGGTAATGATGGTTTCATTATTCACAAGATAAGAACTTACAGAAAATAGATTAAAACTGAATGTAGGTATAAAAAGAATGCCATGTTAGATGATTTTTGAACTTATTCTTACTTCACCACTCAATTTCACGTATATAGAGGTATGATCAGGTAACCCTGGCCTCTTTTATGTTTTTCATAAATGTGAATAATTGGGCATTGCAACATATGTGCCTAGTAGCACCCGAATCAAGCACCCAATGTTTCATTTTAGATATGTTTTCTTGCGACAGAGAAACACATGATGAGCACATTTGTATCGGTTATTTTTGGTAGTGCTTAAGTTATTTCATAACATTACCATCAGCTTTTCATATTGTTCTTTGTTTAAACTTTGGAAGAAACTACTTTCAGATTTTCCTTGTTGTTGTCATCATCGTGATATGATTTACTGATGTGTGATTGTTGGTATCATTCTTTCTCGCTTATATCCTGGAGGATACCCATCTAATTTATAACATTTATCTTTTAAATGCCCTTGAAGATTACAGTAAGTGCAGAAAGGTCATTCTTGTTTTCTCTCTTTATTGAATCTGAGATTAGGTTATTTTTCATTTTCTTTTTCGTTCTTGGTTAGAAGAGCGTCATCATTTTCAATTTAAAAGTTGATTGGCTGTCCTATGTTTCTTTGCCTTTCTTCTTGACTTATAAGAGCAAAGATGTGGTTAATTGAAGGAAGAGGGTCCACGGGAAGGATCTGACCTCGTACATGAGCGAAGGAGTCGTTTAACCCCATCAAGAAGTCCATTGTATGTTCTTTTTGGAGATGTTCATTGATCTTCTTGATGCCTTTGCAGATGCACTTACCGCAAGAATAATTGGGTCTTTAGTTGTTTAATTATTCCCAAAATGTTTGAACTTGGCATAGTAAATTATCACAGAATTTTGACAATGGAATTACCCTAAATCGATATATATATATTGATTATGTGTATTTATCGGTACAAAATCCAAATTAAAATAATTTAAATTAATTTAAAATTAATTTAAAAATTCCCAAATTACCCTTATACTCAACCGTTCCCCCTATTTTCAATTTTATGAAAAATGAAATTAAAAAGGGAAAATAAAAAAATTTAAAAATAAACTAAAAAGGAACCACTCCTCCTCATTCCTCCCCATTCTCACCCACTCTTCCCTCATTCCTAATTTTCATTTCTCCCTCCTGCTCTTTCTCTCCCGTCGGAAAAAAGAAAGAAAAAAAAGGTAAAATTTCTCCCCTCCTTAAAAGCACACCCATTTGCTGCTCTCCAGCGTTCTCATGCTCCCAGATCCGCTATTGGCCATGAAACCTTAAACTCACTCCATGGCCTTCAGCTATGAAGCTACCTCACCGACTCAGATCATCAGTGTGCAATCTTGTGTGCGCATTTTACCTTCGACTAGCAATGCGACACAGCTGCTGACGAACTTCTGCCACCGATTTGCTCGAGCTCAACCGTCAGGCCGTTTCTGAAGTGGGACCATTCCATCTCATTTCCCGCTCGGATCCATTCCGAATTTCCTTTTCTGCCCACCCTGCTACATCCCACTAATCAAAATCACCCAGAAATCGATTGCTTTCCTATACCCCATCAGCCTTCAAATTGATCCCTTACCGTTCTACAATCAAACTTGTTGCACAAACTCAACCCTTCACGAAACCCAATAAAATTGCACTAAACCTTCTCCCCAACATTCAATCACAAATCCACAGCCGATTCCACTAGCCCAAGCCTGGCTGCTCTCACTTTTCAACCCAATCCCACGTCAGCCTTCAAATACAGTCATTGCACAAGCCCCTTCTTCGTTTATTTCTCGGGAAGAACTCATTAGTAGGCGAATTATTCATTCGATTTTCGACGTGCACCCTCTTTAGCCATCCTTTTTTGATGTGGAAGAATCTCGTCAGTCAAATTCTTCCTTCGATTTTGACGGCTCTCGCTTTAGCGTCCATTCTCACCACAAATCGGGGAAGAACATCATCAGTAGGTGAATTCTTCCTTTGACTTTCAGCATCACACCCCTCGCTTTAGCCATCTTGTTTCCGTGCATAAATTGGGAAGAACATCATCGATAATTCTTCCTTCGACTTTCACGCACTTTAGCATCCTTTTTTTTCTGCGGAATCGGGAAGAACATCGTCGATAGCAAATTCTTCCTTCGACTTTTTGACGTCACACCCTCGTTAGCTATCCCACTTTCGTCAAATGGGGAAGAACATTGTCAGTAGGTGAATTCTTACTTCAATTTTCGGCGTCGCACCCCTTAACTTACATTCCCAATCACATACCCAACCCAGTTCCTTTGCCGACCCTTGCAGCACGTCAAAAAAAGCATCAGAACATGTGAGATTTGTGAATGTGAATATATATATATATATACTTCTATTTCTTTGCAGGTTTGAAGACCTCGTTGTGCTCAATAGGGCACGACGGGATGAAAAACAGGTGGTGGTGTTGCAAGACACCACTCGCTACGCTCAGTAAGGCGTACCGAGTAAGCCACCACTTGTTAGATGTCGCTCCCCCTAGACGAAATTCTGCCAAAATTTTGTCTAATTTCCAGGCTTAAAAAAGGAGGGATGAATATATATTGTATTGTATGTCTTCTTTCAGGTCTGAAGGCCTCGTCGTGCTCAGCAGGGTGCGACGAGATGAAAATTGGATGTGGTGTCATAAGACACCACTCGCTAAGCTTAGTAGGGCATACTGAGTAGGCCAAAATACCTCTGACCCTGGATGATGTCGAGGTTAAAATTGCATCAAATCTTCTGACTTAGAAAAATGGGAGAGTGAAATGAGCAGACTTAAGAGCGTTAAATAGGAAAACTTGCTGCTAATTTTAAACTAAAAAGAGGGAAGAAAGAAAAAGGGGGGAGCCTTTAAAGCAAATTTTGGGAAGAGTAGAATATTTATTTAAAATCTAAGTGAAATTTGGGAGAAGCTATATTGAACTCATAAACTTTGGGAGAGGCTAATATTAAACTCATAAACTCTAATTGTAATCCTCTATGGCTTAAATTGAAGTGGTAAAGTGAGTTCCCTTTTCTTGTAAATTCTTCAAAATTAAGCAAGCTTTAATGAGAATTTGGGGGGTTATAATGCTAAACTCACAACAAACTTGCAATAAACTCAAAATTTAAGAATGAATCCAAATTAGGTTTAATAATTCTTATATGAATGTGGAGGTGATTACTATGGTAGCTAATAAGCATGAGTAGGGCTAAAACTGAAATCGACATAAGTCATCAAAATTGATGTAAATAGAGCATAATCAACTTGAGAAAATTGCAAAAACTCAACAAGTAAACTAAGTGCAAACAATGTAGTAAACTACAATCTAAATCAAAATGCCTTATTTACCATCAGATTTGCAACCCTTTGTACAAGCAGACAGAAGGTGATACTAAATCCAATTCTATAAAATTCATAAGGCTTTCTTTAATCAAAAATTAAGAAATTTCATTCTAGTTATAATTTTTATAATTAATGATTTTATTAAATAGATGAAATTAGCTAAGTAATAAATTCCTGCATGTGCCCCGATACTATTCTGAATGCATAAATTAAAGTGTCTGAGGATGCTGCGCGGGTTGTTTCCCGATTTAGTCTTAGGATTGGGTCCGGGTTAACAAAACCTAAAACCTATAATAAGAGTTTCAAATCAGTGAAATATCTACCCGATTCTGATAGATCTAATCTCTTAGTTAAACAGTCGACAGGATCTAAAGCTCCTAAATATATTCAAATCAATAATTTTTCTAATTAAATCAATTCCAATCAAATATTAATGTAAAAAATTGTCTTAAATGAAATTCTATCATTAAAAACTTAAATCAAAACCCAATCTATCCACCTTTCGCAATAGTTTGTCGAGGGTGACAAATTAAGAAAATCTAGCTCACAAAGGAGCCAATGTTAAATCAAGTGTTCTGCTATGTTCACTCTCAATCAATCTTTTGCTGGGCGTGGCCCATGTCCTAATCTGCGTAGCAAGAGCTACGATGAAGTAGTTATGACTAGAGTCCTCCGATGGGTGGTTTGGCCAATCGCTCCATTATATTATGATCACGATGTCTGGCGTATGCTCCCCAATGGCTCTGCCCTTTGAGTTATGAATCATAGGGTATACTTGATACGGCAAACATCCCTCTATCAGCTAAGGTAGACTTAAGCTTGTCTCGTTAGATAAAACACCACCCCAGGTCTACAAGGATTTCTTGGACGACGTAACCCATGTGTTGCTGACGAGGATCCTTCTGTCAGGTTGGGTCAACTACCTCCTCTGACTAAGTAGACTAGGGACCGACTACCCGGGATGACGGAACCATGGGATCTAGATGGGCACATCATCATTCCCCCAACCATCCGGTTTAAGCTAAAAATGATAAATTTTATAATCTAAATTCTAAAAATCTACATGTTGCTACTATACACTATGCATTTTGTGATCTAATGACTAGCCTTAATCGAAAGTTCTCTCTCACTTACTGGGAGGGGTAATTAACTATAGGGGCTTGTGCCTATAGGAAACCTAAAACTAGATCTAAAGTTCTCACCAAATGAGGATGAAATATCTAGGTAGTGTCTTATCTACTATTCCATCTACCTTCTAAAAATTACACCGACACTTTAATGCACTCTTTTCATCAAAGAGGTCAGTGGTGAATTTTTGGAGCCCACAGATTTCTGGCGACTTTGTTGGGGATCGAACCCAAAATTTTCTTTCCATCTTTGGATAGTCGAATTTGAGCTATAGTAACAGTAAAACATGATAAAAATTGAAATGTAAAATCAATTATCAATGAAACTAAATCTAAGATAATTATGTCATTATGACTAATCTGCTTGTTCTCTATATCGATGGATCTTCATAACACTATTTATCATACAGCTAGGTCGCGGGGCCATTATCCATCGAACTGATGCTGTAATCAATACTAGAGATGTTGAAGCTATTATTCAATTTGATAGTGTAGACTTCCCATCCATCAACATTGGAAATAATCCTCTATGTGAAGCATTTGCATATTGTACACACCAATCAGTGCAATGGAGGAGGACAATTGGAATGATCACTACTCCTACTGAGGTTCCTTAAAAGAGAGCCTTTGTACTTAAAAGATTGATTCATTTTGAGGTGCCAATCATGAAGAGAACCTTCGCTGGGCAGAAAGTTTCGATCATACCTGTGAATGTGGCCACTCTGTCAGTTGAACAATTCACACTAAGAAGACATGATGCTGAAGCCTCCTCTTCTAAAGGAAAACTAACTAGAAGGCAGAGGAGAAGAATGAATTTTGAGTTGCGAGCTCATCAACTCTCACCTGGGCCATCTATTACACAATCAACCTTACAACCAAAAGTGAGTATTTCTACCCCAAAATAAATTTGAAAAATTTGAGATGGGTGAAAAAGAATAGCTCTACTGGTGATGTTAAATAGTCTTTTTGGGGCTCATCAGCAGTTAGCTCCAACCCTTCAAAAGAAATAACCTGAAACTCTATCTGCTCGAGTACATAGAGTCCTAAAGGTTGTAAAAGAAAAGGTCTTATGAATGAAAGATATCAAAGGCCAATTATCAAAGAAGCCAAAACTGACTCACTACAAAAGCTACCATCAATGGTAATAAGAACTCATGTTCATTCTAAGTGAGCCCTGCATGGTGAACATCGGGGTGTGACACCTGAACCACTTGTTCGAGAATCTGCTAATGAAAGGTCCCGGTAGAAAGAAAAATAAATATAAAGGCTACAGCCTCGAGAAGCAGTAGCAGCACAAAAGCTTCTCCATTTGGAAGCAAGTTAACCTAGAGATAGCAAAGAAAGAGAAATGTTGAACTACGTGCTCAACAACCATTATTCAAGTAAAAATTGTACAACTAGTTTTGGAACTAGAAGCGAGTGTTCCAACCCATAATAAGTTTGACAACCTAAGATAGGTAAAGTGGAACAGCTCTACTGGTCAAATCAAACAGTCCTTCTAGATCCGACAATGTTAGATTCTAGCTTCTTTAGTGTAGAAACTTGAAACTGTATATGCAAGAGTGTATCGGGTCCTCAAAGTTGCTAAGAAGAAATGACTGATGGAAAGAAAATACAAAGGTCCTATCCTTAGGGAGACTAAAGTTACACCTCCAAAGAGACCTCCTCTTACAGCTCTGGCAAAATATCTATTAATTCAAGTCTCGCATGGTGAGCATCGATGCATGACACTTGGACCATATGTCCAAGAATCCGTCATCGAAAGGTCCCAGTAAATAGATGAGCAAATTTGGAGGCCAAAATCTCGAAGTAAAATTCCCTTATAAATAGACAACATCATGACATCTGGACTGTACTCCCATAATATTCAGTCATCATGCTAAAGTATTTGGAGCTGAAGTAGTCTTGCCACTTGAAGTAGAACTATCTTCACTCTGAGTAGCCATTCAACACAATCTCACTCAAGATGAGAATATATGTCTACGGATGTGAGAATTTGATGGACTTGATGAGGTTAGGAACCAAGCTCAATAAAATCTAGAAGTCTACTGAGCAAAGATGTCCAAAAGCTTCATCATTATATGTTATCTCACAAGATTACCCTTATCTCAAGGATTGATCCGCAGAAGTACTTGATGACAAGACCAGCGTTGACAGGTCACTTGGCAAGATGGGTAGTATTGCTTCTATAATTTGATATCACATATATTTCACAGAAAGCAGTGAAGGGATAAGTCTTAGCAGATTTTCTTGCTACACATCCTATCCTTGCGGACTCTTCTCTTAATGACAATTTTCCCGATGAATAAATTATGATCATTCATGAAAGAGAAAAAATCACAAATTTGGGAAATATACTTTGATGGAGCCTCATCGATCAAACAAGTCCAATATCCTGTTGACCTCCACATATGTGTCATAAATCAAGTCACGCTCACAAGTCTAATTCGACGGACTTCGGAAGCGACATTGCACAAATCAGGGTTTAAAATGCACTGGACGTCACTGAAAATGGTCGAAATGACCTTTGATTGATGAATTGACTAAGTCGGTGTGTTCAAAACATCAAAATTGATCAGAATATTGATATTGCAAAATCTAACGAGCAATTTTTTAAGCGCTCAAGCTAATAATGTGTCGACGCGCATATCGAAGTGAGGAAGCAGTGACGATATTTAAACAATATTTGTTTACAAAATTGATTATGTTGTTAGCTTCGAAACATCGAAAACTATCAAATGAGACTATTCACGCTCAATTTGGACGAGTCTGTGCAAATGTCGAGTGATTTGAAGAGATAGCGAGTAAATCGAGGTTAAAACGTGTAAGACGTCATTGAAATCAACTCAAATGACCTCCAATCGATGAACGAACTTCGCTATCATGTTCAGAATGTTGAAATTGGTAAGGATATAAATATTGCTTGACTTGATGAGCAACTGGTCAAACGCTCGAGTCGTCAATGCGCCCGCATGCATATCAAGGTCAGGAGATGCCGACAAAAGTCAACGACCTCCGTTCGTGAAATTGATTATGCCATTGGCTTTGAAACCCCAAAATCTATCAAATAAGACTGTTTGCACTTAATTCAGACGCATCTGTATGAAAATCGAGAGGTCAAAAGTAAGCGCATTTCGGTAAAATTGACTCTATTTTCGATCGAACCAAAGCGGCCTCGATGAACGAGCGTGCCATTATGTTCAAAATAATGAAATTATCCTAAATCAATATATATATATATATACCGGTGAGAAATCCAAATTAAAATAATTTAAATTAATTTAAAATTAATTTAAAAAATTCCTAAATTGCCCCTCATGCGATGCTTTTCCCCATTTTGGTTCTGAAAGAAATAAAAAATAAAAAAAGTACTCCCCCTTATTCTGCAACTTCCCACTCTCCCTCATCACTTTTTCCTCTTTATTTCTCTCTCATGAAAACTCCCTCTCCTCATTTCCAATTCTCCACTCCCTCTTCCTCCGCTCTCTCCCGTCGGAAAAAGAGAAAAGAGAAAGCACAAGGTAAAATCCTGCCCTCGCTCTCGATTTCCATCATCCGTGATCTACAAGCTCGTGAGTCAAAAATCTGCTCTCGCTTCTTGGTTTGCCATTTTAGAGTTTTGTCTGGCCTTCTGTATATGAACCAAACCCATACGTCCGTTTGTTCCTCACCGACTCATTTGTGTGATCTTGACCGAATCACGGCCCGCTTTGCAGATCAGGTTAACCGTCGTCGTAATCCGGCTTGCTTGATTTCAGCGTCAGGTGGGTGCATGAGGCGTCTCGCCACTCGACCAGCGTCTGCCGATCCTCGACCAGCGTGCGCTTTGCCACAAGACCGCGCGCAAAGCGTTCTATGCAGCGACCAGCGTGATCCCCGTCGACCCATATGGCAAAACGCTCTCCACGGACCGCCACTGGCTCGACGATCAGATAAATGGCGCCGCATAACCAGCGCAAACCCACTTCGTGACCCGGACTTCGCGATGCCAGCCCCATTTCTGTTGATCGACCCATTCTAGCCTAAAATTGACCCGCGCGGTTTTGTCGTGGCCCGTGCCGTTGATTTGACCCATTCTAGCCCAAAAACCAGCCCGTGAAACCCACCTTCTTTCAGGTTTAGAGACCTCATTGTGCTCAACAGGGTGCGACGAGATGAAAACCAGCTATGGTGTCGCAAGACACAACTTCTCGGTGAGCATCAGGAGTAAGCCAAAAAATACCCGATCGACCCACACAGGGATGACGGGAAATTATGTCTAAATTCTAGACTTAGAAAACATGGGGATAAATATATATTGTATTGTATATATCTTTCAGGTTTAAAGACCTCGTAGTGCTCAACAGTGTGCGATGAGATGAAATCAAGCGGTGTAGAACACTTCTCCTATATAGACATCTTAGGGTAAGCCAAAATACCCCTCATTGCAGGGAATGATCGGAGGTCGAAATTTCATCAATTCTTTTGACTTAGAAAAAAGTGGGAGGGTAAAATGAGCTAACTTAGGAGCGTTAAGTAGGAAAAACCTGCAGCTAATTTTATAGCGTCAAATAAAAAGAGGAGCCTTTAAAGAAAATTTTGGAAAGAGTAGAATATTTATTCAAAATCTAAGTGAAATTTGGGGTAGGCTAATATTAAACTCACAAACTTTGGGGGAGACTAATATTAAACTCACAAGCTCTAATTGTAATCCTCTATGGCTTAAATTGAAGCGGTAAAGTGAGTTCCCTTTTCTTGCAAATTCCTCAAAATTAAGTAAGCTTTAATTAAAATTTGGGGGGTTCTAATGCCAAATTCACAACAATCTTTAAATAAACTCAAAATCTAAGGAGAAATTCAAATTGGGTTTAATAACTCTTATATGAATGTGAAGGTGATTACTATGCTAGCTAATAATCATAAGTGGGGCTAAAGCAACAAATACTGAAATCGGCAAAACTTATTAAAATTGATGCAAATTGAGCATAATCAAGTTAGAAAAATTACAAAAACTCAACAAGTAAACTAAGTGCCAGTAATGTGTTAAACTACAATCTAAATCAAAATACTTTCTTCGCCACCGAATTTGCAACACATTGTACAAGCAAACAGAAGGAATTAATTAAGGCATTCTCAAATACACCCGCATGTGCCCTGACACTATGCTGAATGCTTAAATTCAAGTGTCTGAGGATGCTGCGTGGGTTGCTTCCTAGTTTAGTCTTAGAAGGGTCAGTTAAAAAAAACCTAAAACCTATAATAAGAGTTTCAAATCGATGAAATATCGGCTTACGTGTGATAGTAGATCTAATCTTCTATTAACAGCTAAATAGAGTTAACAAAATCTAAAACTCTTAAACAAATTCTAATTAATCAATTTTTAAGTAGCAATCTGAAACTTCTTAAATAGAATTCTAGCATTAAAAGCTCAAATCAAACTCAATCTATCCACCTTCCGTAATTATTTGTCGGGGGGTGACAAATTAAGCAAACTCTAGCTCATAAAAGAGCTAATGTCAAATCAAGTGTTCTGCTATGTTCACTCTCAATCAATCTCTCGCCAATAAGGATGTGGCCCGTGCCCTCTGAATTGCGTGGCTTGGCCGATGGGCTCCATAGATGAAGCGATTCTGACGAGTCCTCTGTGGTTTGGCAAGTTCGGCTCCATTATATTACGATCACGGTCGTAGCCCGTATGCTCCACAATGGCTCTGCCCTTTGAATTGTGAATCATAGGGTATACTTAATAGGGCAAATAGCTCTCTATCAGTTAAGGTAGACTTAAGATTGTCTTCTTAGATAAATAACTAATCTATATACACCCGCGTATTGCCACTATCTTTGAATACTAAATTTAAGTGTCGAGGATCTTTGCGGGTGGTTTCCCAGTTTAGTCTTAGGACTGGATCCGGGTTAACAAAACTTAAAAACCTATGATAAGAGTTTTAAATCAGTGAAATATCTGAGAAACTAATTCTGTCAGGTGATAGTATATCTAATCCTCTGTTAATAGCTAAATAAAGTTGACAAGATCTAAAAATCTTAAACAAATTCTAATTAATAAATTTTTAAGTAACAATCTGAAACTACTTAAATGGAATTCTAGCATTAAAAGCTCAAATCAAACTCAATCTATCCACCTTCCGTAATTGTTTGTCAAGGGGTGACAAATTAAGCAAACTCTAGCTCATAAAAGAGCCAATGTTAAATCAGGTGTTCTACTATGTTCACTCTCAATCAATCTCACGCTAGTAAGGACGTGGCCTGTGTCCTCTGACCACGTTGCTTGGCCAGTAGCCTCCACAGATGAAGCGGTTCACTAGAGTCCTCCTCGTGGTTTGAATCAGGCTCCATTATATTCGATCCGTAGCCCGTATGCTCCCCAATGGCTCTGCCCTTTGAGTTGTGAATCATAGGGTATACTTGATAGGGAAAATAGCCCTCTGTCAGCTAAGGTAGACTTAAGATTATTTTCTTGGATAAATAACTAATATATATACACCGCATTGCCCCAACTATCTTGAATGCCAAATTCAAGTGTGAAGATCTTTGCAGTTGCTTCGTTAGTCTTAGGACTAGGTCTGGGTTAACTAAACCTAAAAACTTGTAATAAGAGGTTCAAATCAGTGAAATATATGAGAAGCTGATTCTATCAGGTAACGGTAGATCTAATCCTCTATTAGCAGCTAAATAGAGTTGACAGAATCTAAACCTCTTAAACATGTTCAAATGTGACTCTAATTTCAAATTAAATTTCAATATAAAAACTGCTTAAATGAAACTCTATAATTAAAAGCTCAAATCAAACTCAATCTATCCACCTTCCGTGATTGTTTATTGGGGGGTAATAAAATAAGCAAATTAGCTCACAAAATTGATGTCAAATCAAGTGTTACTTATGTTCACTCTCAATCAATCTCATGCCGGTATGTCCTCAGCTGAGCTAAACTCCATAGATGAAGCGGTTATGAAGTCCTCATTCGGTGGTTTGGTCGGCTCCATTATATTACGATCACATTTACTGAGTAAGCTCCCAATGGCTCGCCCATTGAGTTGTGAATCATAGGGTATACTTGATAGGACAAATAGCCCTCTGTCAGCTAAAAGACTTAAAATTATCTTCTTAGATAAATAACTAATCTATATACACCCGCATGTGCCCCGACACTATATTGAATGCTTAAATTCAAGTGTCTGAGGATGGTGCATGGGTTGCTTCTTGGTTTAGTCTTATGATTGGGTCCGTGTTAAAAATCCTATAATAAGAGTTTCAAATCAGTGAAATATCTGAGAAATTGATTCTTTCAGATGACAATAGATACAATCCTCTATTAGCTAAATAGAGTTGATAAGATCTAAAACTCTTAAACATGTTCTAATTAATCAATTTAGCAATCTAAAATAACTTAAACCAAACTCAATCACTAAAAGCTTAAATAAAAACTCAATCTATCCACCTTTCAAAACTGTTTGTCAGGGGTGACAAAGTAAGTAAACTCTAGCTCTCAAAGGAGCTAATGTCAAATCAAGTGTTATGTTATGTTCACTCTCAATCACTCTATTGCCATGGGGCGTGGCGTGTCTATTCATTGGCTTGGCGAAGCTCCATAAATGAAGCAGTTAAGACTAGAGTTCTCTGATCGGGTGGTTTGGCAGTCCGACTCCATTATATTATAATCACGATCGTAGCCCATATGCTCCATAATGGCTCTTCCCTTTGAGTTGTGAATCATAGGGTATACTTGATAGGACAAACAACCATATGTCAGCTAAGGTAGACTTAAGATTGTCTCCTTGAAACACCACCTAGTGAGATTTCTTTGGCAACCCATGTATTGTTGATGAAGATCCTTCTATCAGATTGAGTCGACTACCTCCTCTGACTAACTAGACTAAAGACCGCAACTGTCTGGGATGATGGAACCATGGGATCTAGATCGAGCACATCATCATTCCCCAACCATCCGGTTTAAGCTAAAATGATAAATTTCATATCTCAAATTTTAAAACTCTACATGCTACTAATATATGCTATGCATTTTGTGATTTAATAACTAGCCTTAATCAAAAGTTCTCTCTAAACTTCTTGGGAGGGTAGTTATAGGTGCTTATGCACATAGGAACACGGAACCAGATCTAAAGTTCTCACCAAATGAGGATGAAATCTCTGGATAGTGTCTTATCTACTATTCCATCTGCATTCTGAAAATTACACTGACACTTTAAAACTACTCTTTTCATCGAAGAGGTCGGTGGCAAATTTTCGGAGCCCACACATCCAAATTTTCCAAGAGCAAGAACGGGAATCGGCATCATCTACATAACACCAGAAGAAGGTATAATAAGACGATCATATGGATTGACTGAGCCAAGAACTAATAATGAAGCTGAATATGAA
Source organism: Cymbidium sinense (assembly GCA_021442155.1). NCBI lineage: Eukaryota > Viridiplantae > Streptophyta > Magnoliopsida > Asparagales > Orchidaceae > Cymbidium > Cymbidium sinense. The sequence continues at coordinate 100,681,037 of CM038215.1, forward strand.
GCATTAGTGGCAGGTCTGGAAGAAGATATTTTCATAGGCATTTAGAACTTGCATATTTTTGGCGATTCTTTGCTTATTATAAATCAAGTACTTGGCATCTATAGAATCAACAAGCTTGAGTTAGCTTTCTATCACAAGCAAGTTCTCGAGCTTATGAAGTAGATACCAAATATCACACTAACTCGAGTCTCTCGATCCGAACATAACAAAGCTGACTGCTTAGCAAAATTAGCTATGGAAATGACAAGTATGAATAGTGATTATGTCATGATCGGCATATTTACTCGATGAATTTTAGAGCTGATAAAGTATCAATCCCCACAACAAGAGGGGTTATCAAATTTTCCGGCAGGATGCGACTCATGTTGCTCCTCATACTCCCCAAAATTAACAAGTTGTACCAAGAAGAGCTAAGAATGACATTGTCTCAGAAAAGTAGTGTGAAATCGTTATTGTAGAAGAGTCACATGATTGGAGGAAATCCTTCATTGACTACTTTAAAGAAGGCAAATTACCAAACGATAAATCACTAGTAGCTCAAATCGAGAAGAGAATGCTACGCTATGCTTTCGTCGACAACACTTTATATCATAGATCCTTTAAATAAATGTGGCTACGATGCCTAAATGTAGATGAAGCTAGGAAAGTGATAGTTGAAGTTCATGAAGGACTTTGTGGTGCACATTAGTCGGTCAAGATGGAAGTAAAGATCAAAAGGATGGGTTATTATTAGCCATCTATAAAGAGAGACTATATTAATCACGCTAATAGGTGTCATGAATGTCAAGTACATGGGAAACTCATCCATCAACCTCCAAATTCATTACACCAATAATAGCATCTTGACCATTCGAATGTTGGGGTACAAATGTAATTGGACCAATTGATCCACCATCGTCAGCTGGACATCGCTTCATCCTAGCAGCGACTGACTATTTCTCTAAGTAGGCTGAAGCTGCTCCATTTAAAGAAGTCACTGCTGACCGAGTGATCAACTTCTTCATGCATAATGTAGTTTATAGATTTGGAGTGTCACGTCAAATAATTTTGATAATGGCACAGCTTTCAAAAGTGCAAAGATTTATAGATTCATCGATCGACACAAATTTGATTGATGATATTCTTCAATATATAATCTAAGAGCAAATGGTTTGGCAGAGGCCTTCAACAAGACATTAGTCAAGCTGCTTAAGAACATTCTCACTAAAAATAAAAGAGAATGGCATACCAAGCTAGTAGAGGCACTATGGGCATATCAAACTACCTATAAGATGTCGACTAAAGCCACTCATTATTCAGTAGTATTTGGAACTGAAGTAATTCTTCTACTTGAAGTTGAGTTGCCTTCACTTCGAGTAGCCATCCAATACAATCTAACTGAAGATCAAAATGCTCGTCTAAGAATGGGGGAACTCGAAACGCTTGATGAAGTTAGATTGTAAGCTCATCAAAATCTGGAAGTCTATCGAGCAAAGATATCCAGGGCTTTTGACCATCTGATTTTGAAACATTCAAAAGGCGAATTGGTCCAGGTCTTTGAGAAGGCCAATTATTCCTAATCAAAAATTTGGTGGCAAATTTGAGCCTAACTAGGAAGACACTTTTGTCATTGAAAAAGTATACCAATGAGGGGCATACCAACTCATTGACTTAAAGGGTGAAAGACCAATGCCACCAATTAATGGTCGATACTTGAAAAAGTACTATACTTGATAATCACATTCTCAAGGTACAATAGAAATCTCCCTGCAAGACAGGGGGCATTTTTTTAGTATATCTACTTAAGTTGACATCGTGCTTCATGCCGAGATCCCTAAATAAATACACTCTAGATGGAAAAACTTTTTTGTGAAAATTATCCTGTTACACAGGGGGTATTTTAGATATTCTATACATAGATGAAATCAATGTTGTATGTTAAAATCTTCTTTAGAGTACATCAATTCAAATATGAATGTATTTGCATATTTTTATCTTGAAAATTCTCATAAATGTACATTAGAATTCCCCGCAATTCATGGGGCATTTTCTTAGTTTATATTAAATTTATTTGAGTTAACATCGTGCCATGAGATGAGATCCTCAAATATACTTTAATTCAGGTTGACATCGTCACGCTGAAATCCTTGAATATATCTATAATTATCATTGTTAAGTTGCAGAGTCTTGTAGAAATAAAAAGAATATATTTCTATGCATGAAAATACAGCCCTAAAGGTCAAGAAAATTATCTCCCAGATTTGCCAAATTCAGGAGATCAAGTTAGAAGAACTCTTGATTTCAGAAGCTTCAATCAACTGAGTTGGAGAAATATCAACTTCTATATCCTAATGTCTAAGACACAGATGGGTTCTAAAGGTCAAACTTAACAAGCCAACAAATGGTCGAGTTGCTAACACTGTCCTCACTCAATAAGCCACAAGAAAAGGATGCAATAAAAGAGCCCCCATTCGTCAGTCTGATGACAAAAACACCAATCCACTAGTTTAAGTCGAAGACTCAAGTATGTTCTAAAGGTCGAACTCAACAAGCCCAAACATGGCCGAGTTGCTGACGCTATCCTCACTCAAAAGCCACAAGAAAAGGCCATAGTGAAAGAGCCCATGCTCATCAATCCAATGATGATACTGTTCAATCTCAAACCAGATCTAGCTTAGTGATTGCAAGATCCAAGAGATCTTTCTACTTGATCGATAGATCAAGAAGAATCTGAGGGCTCAATTGTTGTCAAATCAATCATCATATTACACAGGTGATATTTCAATTTATTCTCAAATGATCATCAAGCTCAAAAGCAGATCAAAGATTATCTCCTCATCATGTCAGCAAAGCAGCAGAGTGATTCCATAGTTCAAACAAAGCCATGACTAAAAGAATTTTGGTTATTCGGCACATTGCACTAATAACAACATTGATATATAAGCTAGAAGGTTGGGTCGTCTGTATGTACCCTTCAATGAGTCTGTCAAAGCAGCAAGCACAGGGTTCATGGAGTGCATACACTTCCTTACAAGTCAAGAAAGATAAATCAAACCATTTCTTGATCAAGTCCATCAAGCTCAAAGCTAGGACAGAAGGAATTTCAAACCAAGCATGGATAAACCGATTCCCTAGCATAATCATTCATCAAAATAAGCAGACTAATTTCTCCATCAAACCCAACCAAGAATGAAGCTAGGGTCGGAGGAGACTCAAATCTACAAGAAAATAAAAGAAAGAGATCTTCAACAAAGCCATTGAAGCAGATAGTAGATGGTTATCAATCCGACAAGTCGATTCTGACAAATTGGTCAGGCCCGTCATTTTGCATGTCCTGAATAAGGCAGCATACTAATGATAAATCCTATCAAAAGCTCCCTAAGCTATTGCAATCGAAGTTAGAATGATCCAAGCTATGTGGTCAACCCAAATGGTCAACTAGTTTTCAATAAACGTCACTCACTTCATGAAAGAATCACATTTGTTGGGGGGCATTTGTTGACCTCCACATATGTTCCATAAGTCGAGTCAAGCCCACAAGACAAATTCGACGGACTTCGGAAGCGACAGTACGCAAATAGGGGTTTAAAATGCACTGGATATCACCAAAAATGGCCAAAATAACCTCCGTTCACAAAATTGATCACTCCATTGGCTTCAAAATATCAAAATCTATCAAATAAGACTATTCACACTCAATTCAGACGAGTGTGCACGAAAATTAAGTGAGCGAAAGCAGTGATGCGCATTTTGAGCTAAAATGAACTCAATTTGGCCGATCAACCAAAGGGCCTTGATCATGAAATGACGGATTTGCATTAGAATAATGGAATTACCCGAAATCGATATATATATTGACTATGTGTATTTACTGGTGTGAAATCCAAATTAAAATAATTTAAATTAATTTAAAATAAATTTAAAAATATCCAAATTACCCTATGCTCAACTATTCTCCCCATTTTCAGTTTTCTAAAAAATGAAATTAAAAAAAGGAAAAAAATTTGAAAAGGAACCACTCCCCCTCATTCCTCCCCAGTCTCACCCACTCTCCCCTTATTCCCAATTCTCGTTTCTTCCTCCTGCTCTCTCTCTCCCATCGGAAAGAAGAAAGAAAAAAAAGATGTTAAATTCCTCCCCTCCTCCCATTTTCACTGTTGGCACCCATTTTGCACTTACCATGTGCACTCCGCGGTCATAGCCATCTCATTGCTGCAAATAGCATGAAACTCCTGTCATCTTGACCCACTCTGGCAAACTCTGTCAAGCGGCCATTTGTTGTCAGCCGTAGATTTTCGTCTTGCTAGATCAACCGTGACCAGCGACCGACAGGCAACACTAACGCTGATTTGTCATCGGGTGGCTCATTGGCATCGCGTTTCCGCCATGAACCCATTCCATTTTCATTTCCCCGCGGACATTCCAACCCATTTGGTTTTGTCATGCGCCTGCTGCGACCCACCGGCCGAAATTAATTATCTTGAACCCATTTTCCCTGACCCCATCCGCCTTCAAATTGACCCAAACTCGGCTCGTTCCAAATCGCCTTCTTCCCCAAACAAAACAATAAACTTTCTTCCCGGATTCACCGAGTTCACCAGCTCAAGCCCAATACCACTAGCCCAATCCCACACCGGCCCACTGCGCTTTTCCTATAGCCCAATCCCACCTCCAGTTTTCAAACGCAGGGTGGTATTCTGTACATTGCGTGCGTCGTTTTCCTGCAAATCGAGGGAACATCGTCGATGAAATTCTTTCTTCATTTTTCAGTGTCGCACCCCTCACTTTAGCCATTTCTTTTCTGCTGCGCCACAAATCGGGGAAGAACATAATCAATAGGCGAATTCTTCCTTTGACTTTCGGTGTCGCACCCCTCGCTTTAGCCGTTCCATTTTTTCTGCGTCACAAATCGGGAAAGAACATCATCAGTAGGTGAATTCTTCCTTCGACTTTCGGTCTTCGCTTTCGCGTCCGTTCATTGCATAAATCGGGAGGAACATGTCGATAGCAAATTCTTTCTTCAACTTTCAGTATCGCACCCCTCACTTTAGCCGTCCCACTTCCGCTGCACCGCAAATCGGGGAAGAACATCGTCAATAGGTAAATTCTTCCTTCGATTTTTGGCGTTGCACCCCTTACCTTACATTCAAAATCACATGCCCAACCTAGTTCCTTTGCCGAGCCTTACAGCGCGTCAAAAAATGTGTCAAAACATGTGGTTGTGAATATGAATATATATATATATATATATATATATATATATATATATATATATATATATATATATATATATATATATATATATATATATATATATATATATGCTTGTGTTCTCTTGGTTTGAAGACCTCGTTGTGCTTTCGAGGGTAAGATGGGATGAAAAAAGCTATGGTGGCTAGCACAACTCACTTATCTCAGAGGGCATCGAGTGTCACCACTTGTTAGATGTCGTTCCCCCTAAATGAAATTCTGTTGAAATTTTATCTAATTTTTAGACTTAAAAAAGGGGGGAATAAATATATATTGCATTGTATGTCTTCTTTGTCCGAATGCCTCACATATGAGTAGACAAGATGAAAATGGTCTTGTGGTGAAGACACCACTCGCCACAGGCATACAGTATGCCAAAATACCCCGATGTTGCCCTCCTTTGGGATGACGGGAGGTCGCCAAATTGTGTGGATCTTCGACATAGAAAAATGGGAGAGTGAAATGAGCAGACTTAAGAGCATTAAATAGAAAAACTTGCAGCTAATTTTAAAGAAAAGGGGGGGAGCCTTTAAAGCAAATTTTAGGAAGAATAGAATAATTATTTAAAATCTAAGTAAAATTTAGGAGAGGCTAATATTAAACTCACAAACTTTAGGAGAGGCTAATATTAAACTCACAAACTCTAATTGTAATCCTCTATGACTTAAATTGAAGTAGTAAAGTGAGTTCCTTTTTCTTGTAAATTCCTCAAAATTAAGCAAGCTTTAATTGGAATTTGGGGGGTTCTAATGCCAAACTCATAATAAACTTGCAATAAACTCAAAATTTAAGGATGAATCAGAATTGGGTTTAATAATTCTTATATGAATGTAGAGGTGATTACTATGCTAGTTAATAAGCATGAGTAGGGCTAAAACTGAAATCGACATAACTCATCAAAATTGATGTAAATTGAGCATAATCAACTTGAGAAAATTACAAAAAATCAACAAGTAAACTAAGTGCAAACAATGTATTAAACTACAATCTAAATCAAAACGCCTTCTTTGCCACCGGATCTGCAACCCTTTGTACAAGCAGAAAGAAGGTGATACTAAATCCAATTCTATAAAAATCATAAGGCTTTCTTCTATCAAAAATTAAGAATTTCATTCTAATTATTATTTCATAATTAATGATTTTATTAAATAGATGAAATTAGCTAAGTTATAAATTCCTGCATATGCCCAGACACAATGTTGAATGCATAAATTCAAGTGTCTAAGGATACTGCACGGGTTGTTTCCTGGTTTAGTCTTAGGTCTGGGTCTAGGTGAACAAAACCTATAAACCTATAATAAGAGTTTCAAATCAGTGAAATATTTGAGAAATTGATTATGTCAGGTGATAGTAGATCTAATCCTCTGTTAGCTGCTAACAGAGTTGATGAGATATAAAGCTCTTAAACATATTTAAATCAACAATTTTTCTAATGAAATTAACTCCAATCAAATATCAATCTAAAAAAATGGCTTAAATGAAATTATATCATTAAAAACTTAAATCAAAACCCAATCTATCCACCTTCTGCAGCTTTGTTGGGGGTGACAAATTAAGAAAACTCTAGCTAACAAAGAAGCCAATGTTAAATCAAGTGTTATGCTATGTTCACTCTCAATCAATCTCTTGCAAGTAAGGACGTTGTCCATGTCCTCTGACTGTGTGGCTTGGCCAAGAAGTTCCAGTGACGAAGAAGAGAGAGTCCTCGACGGTGGTTTGGCCAATCCCGGCCTCATTATATTATGATCACAATCCAGTGTATGCTCCCCAATGGCTCTACCCTTTGAGTTATGAATCATAGGGTATACTTGATAGGGCAAACATCCCTCTGTCAGCTAAGGTAGACTTAAGCATATCTCCTGACAAACACCACCCTGCACAACAAGAATTTCTTGGACGACGAACCCATGTGTTCGATGAGGATCCTTCATTGTCAATACCTACCTCGACTAAGTAGACTGTGATCGCCCGAGATGACATAGCGATGGGATCTAGATCTAACGCCATCATTCTCCCAACCATCCAGCTTTAAGCTAAAATGATAAATTTCATAATCTAAATTCTAAAACTCTACATGTCGCTATACGCCACGCATTTTCATGATCTAATGACTTTTAATCGAAAGTTCTCTCTCACTTACCGGGAGGTAATTAAACTATAGGGCTTTATAGGAAACTTGAAACCATCTAAAATTCTCACCAAATGAATAAATCTCAGTGTCTTATCTACTATTCCATCTGCGAAAATTACACCGACACTTTAAAATACTCTTTTCATCAAAGAAGTCGTATAATTTTCAAAGCCCAAAGTAATCTATGAATCTTGGTGCTTACAAACTAAACAAACATCTTAACGAGCCTAGAATTATTCAATTTCAATAACATCAAGGTATTAAAATGCCTAAAGAACTTCATATGATGAGGAGATTAACATAAGATAATCTATTTATAATGAATTATTTTGTTTTTTTTTTTGTTAAATGACATGAATGTCCTTTTATAGTAATTTAGAAATAGTCTCAACTTTCACAAATTTGAGGAAGCTAGATAAGGCAACAAAAGGAATTCGAAAGAGAAAATTTAATGTTATTTTTATTTTACCAATATCGATCTCATATTCGTTATCACTAACAAGGTAGAAGTTTGACATTAACACTAATGTAAATACTAATATTAATGTCTGACTTTGCTGGTCAAAATAATGTTCAACATCGACAATAATACCAATGCTTGATATCAACACTAAGACTTATGATCACCACCAACACTAACCTATCATCTCCTACAAAGCATGCTTAACACTAATATCAATGTTGACACCCAATGCCTACACATAGTCAAATTTTTTGGGATACAAATATGCTTGTGAACTCAATCCTTTTTTTAAAAAACTAGAAGGATATATATATATATATATATATATATATGCATAAATATCATTTTTTTTCATATACGTTTTCAAAGATGATTCACGTTGCATACATTTTATATTCTACAAAAAATTAAATATAATTTTTATAGCATGAAATATTTGTTTGATATTGGGGGCTGTCCTCGTGGCTCATATAAATTATTTTTAAAATTTTATACAATTATACATACATCTATATCGTTTATGAAACATTTTCCCTTCTAGCAATAAAATTAGAAGGCAATCATCTCATGATTTAAAAATTATTTAATATATTTTAAAACAATGTTTGAAGAGGTAAATTAAAATTTTATTCCATTATTTATAAATAATAATTTTACCGTAAAAATTTTCCAAAAGTTTATAACAAAAAATAAATAATAAAAAAATAAAAAATCACACACACACAAAAAAGCCCTGGTCATCCATATATCCCAATTAATCTGCGCCATCTCGTTTATTAAAACTATCGCCAACTTACACTTGTTTACGTTCTTCTAAATAGGAGCCGTAACTTTCTCAACGATCTCCATTCTCTTCCTTTAAATACTCAACCCTCAACTCTTCCCTTCCTATCTTTATTCTATTGAGCTCAAACTCATTAGCAGTAGCCGCCGTCCAGTCGCCTGAAACCAACGTTGCTGTCTACTCTTCAATTCTGATCAGCCGAGCCACCGCCTCACTCTCTTTCCTTCTGTCAATCGATCAAACACTGCTGTCTCCATCCACAACGGTTCATACTAAACTTAGCTCGAATGATCGTTCTATAGCTTATTAGATGTTGATATTCAATAAAATAAATTGACGAACAGATTTTTTGATGAAAAAACCGTTAAAAAATTTGTTAAAATCTGTTGGTGATAAAATTTGCTGACGGATTTTCATAGTTTTCTGTTGCTAATAAAATCTTCTTCAAAAAAGCATTCCCATGCATAAGACATTCATTGGCAACGCTATTATTATTATTTTCTGAAATATTTTGATGATGGATCCCTTCATTTTTATTGTGAATCTTTAGAGTTATAACTAATGAATTTAAGCATAAAAAACTTAGAAAGACGAAGCAAAATGCTGAAAAATGTGGGGAAAAACATACATGCAAATTACATTAAAGCTTAAGAAATTTAAATTTAATTAGAGTAAAAAAAATCGTTATTGCTTTTGTTTACAATTAGAATTTAATTACAAAGAAGGTAATGCACCTTCAGCTCTTTGGATGAATAAGATAAATCAGGCTAAAATAAGCCAACAGTAAGTGATGTTAGAGTGTCTTTTATATATCCATTAATGCTTGAGAAATATGTTTGATAAAAGAATTTAGAAAATTTTGTCTATATGAAGTACCAATAGCTCATCCTCATAATAGTAATGCCTAAAATATTTTGATGATGGATCCCTTCAGTTTTATTGTAATTACATAACATGCATGTTTGATCATATGTGTTGATGGATGTAATTAGTGGTATGAGTCTAGTTTGAATATTAAGAAGGATGTTTAGTTATTTAAAAGTTGTTAATTAATCATATGGATCCCTTCATTTTCTTTACAATTATACATCCTAATCTATAAATTTATAATTGTAATTTTAATTTTTAAACTTCTTTATATCAATATATGTATTACAAATGGTCCCAAAATATATGTATTACAAATATATCCATGCCAAGCAATAAAACCACATTAATATATGTAAGATTACATATCAGAATTTACATATTAACATAAAACTTATAAATGTTGAAATTATCATTCTATAAAGCAAAAAACAAAGTGAAGAATGCATAAAATGTTATGCAAAACTTCTAAAAATGTAGTTTTTAACTATAAATTCAAAATATTATTGTATTTGTTCTCTTCCCAACTCTTTCATAAGCATGCTATATGACCCTTTATTATACAAATGAGATTCTTTGAAACATATAAAAAAATATATTATTACTAATTATAATTTTATTGAATATCTTAATAATAGATAAAATATCATAAACATAATAGGTGCATTTAAAATAAATTCATTTTTTCATTATATGTGAGTTTAAGGAAATACTAATTATTAAAATAACACTAACCACTAATTATCGGTTATATATAGTATATGTAATTTATATTTATAGAAAAGAAAAAGCTTTGACCAGCCATATTTCCTAATTAATGTTTCTTATCACTTCTATCAAAGCTGCAGCCACCTTACACTTGTTCACATTCTTTTTCTTCGTGAGAACTGTAACTTTCTCGACGATCTTCGTTTTCTTCCTTTAAATACTCAACCCTCATCTCTTCCCTTATCTTCTTCTCTTGAGCTCAAATCCATTAACATTTGTCGTCGCTTGCCCAGTTGCCTTAAACCAACCGACATTGCTGCCGACATCTCAGTTCAAATCATTCGAACCACCAACCTCACTCTCTTTCTTGTTGTTGGTCAATCGAACCCCGCAGCCTCCATCTACAAAGGTTCATACAAAATCTATTAGTTAAAATGAATGACCTTTCTACACCTTATTAGATGCTAATATTGGATAAAATAGATTGACCAACCAGAAGCTAGTCATTTTTCAATATACTTGAAATATTTACATGATATTTGAGACTGTTCTCTTGGCTCATATAAATTATTTCTTATCTTTTTTAAAAAAATTTTATTCATGGATCTATATTGTCAAGAATTGTTTATTTGAGTTATAATAAAGACATACAACAAGAATACATCCCATCATTCAAATTTTATTTACAAAATGGAGCATGTCCAAGAGCTATCTTTCATATGCTTGTAGCAACCATGCATTATCATCGTATTTCTAATATGGCTATAGCAATCTAATCTCTCATGTTTTTTTGGCGCATGTGCTCTTTTATTTATTTTAAGGGCTATTTGGTTGGAAGAATTTTGAATGCAAAGTAAAGTAAATGCAGAGATTTTAACTTTTTTGGTGTTTGACTTGAAGTAAAGAAAATTTTCAAGATAATGTAATGTATTCCAAATACATTACAAAGGCTATTTTTGGTGGATTTAGAATTTGTTCGATTTGAGCGAATTCCAAATACATCATATAAAGTGTTGCGCCGTCGTATGCCGCACACGCCGCCAATTCGCCGCCGCCGCACGCCACCCGCAATCGCCACAACCGTCCGTCAAAACTTCAAAAATACTTTACATAATATTTTTTTAACCAAACAAAACAAAACAAAGTCATGAATTTATAAAACTCTCAACCAAACAAATATAAAGTAATCCTTTTACACTGCATTCCTTTTTCAGCCAACCAAATAGCCCTTAATGATTTATGAATGCAGGAATAATCCAAAACAATAATATGACATTCATTAGATACACTTTACCCATCTACAAGCAAGAAAATAGATCGCCCCCCGCTTCGATATTCAAATGTTGCAATAATGTAAAATGAATATCTTGAATAATCATTCATATCCAATCATAAATGAAAATACTTATCATGTTCGCAATGGAATTCAATCTTTGTCATTCAACATAGTTCCTAAAGGTTACACTCACAAATTCCAACACAAAGAATTTCAGTACTTTGTAATGATTGACTTTGAAGCAACATGTGATAAAATCAAGCAGCCAGATCCTCAAGAGATCATTCAATTTCATTCTATTCTTGTAAATAGCCTAACATGACAGATAGAAGATGGCTTTCAAACATATGTCCGATCTACTCATTACTAAATTATGACAGATTTTTATAAAGAGCTCACAAGAATTCAACAAACTCAGGTTAATATTTATTTCTATCTTATTAAAAATATTTTTTGGTTAATGTTGGATACTAAAGCACAACATAATATGTATTTCACTTCTTTTTTTTTTTTTTGCTTATTTTACTATTTTAATTTTTTTATGATAACTTTAATAAGTATATATAAAATTTTCTATATATTTTTTTACAATGCTATTTATTCCTACAAGAATCAATTGCTTTTTTTTATCCATTTTACCTTATAGCTTATAAAATTGAATATTACATTTCTACATAACTATATTATTTATTTATACAATATTTCATGTGTAGGTGGATGTTTTTCTATTAGTAAGGCTTTATTCTCCCATGACATATGGTTGAGGAGAGAGGAATTAATCAAATAAATTTTACTATCATGACTTGGACTAATTGGAATTGCAGCAAATGTTAGAAGAATGTAAATTGAAGAGGATCTACAAGCCTGCCTACTTTAGGTACATTCATTTTTTCTTTTGATACTTTTTTTTCATGTTTGAATTTTGTTTGCACAATCTTAAATCAGAAATCAATCAATGAAATAAGCCTTTACTCATAGGACTAATAGCTTCATAAATATTAATATCACAAATCATTCAACACAAATGGACTTCAATTAGAAGTTGCATGTTGTTGACCTCTATATATGCCACATAAGTTGAGTTGAGCTTACAAGATAAATTCGACGGACTTTGGATGCAACAACGCGAAAATCAAAGCTGAAATACACTAAGCATCACCGAAACCAGTCGGAATGGTCTCCGATCGACAAATGGACTTGATCATTAACGCTAAATTGATCATAATTTGACGATAATCATCAAGATAAAATTGCCGACACGCTTCCGCATACCGAGGTCGTGATGATGCCCAAACAACATCCTTTGTGAAATTGATCACCGTAACGCCAAAATATCGAAACTAAATGAGATATGCCCACCGGATGAGTGCTACAATGTCGAGCAAGATGATGGCTGTTTGAACCAATATTGACTTGATTCTGCGCTAACTTTAACAAAACGACCTCCGATCATGAAATGGATTATGCCGTTGAATCCGGAACATTGAAATTTCTTAGAAACAACATCCATATTGCATGATGACTTTTTCATATAAATATGGTCATGAAAATAACTAAATTCAGATATTTAATTTAATATTGATCAAATTTAATTTTTTAATATTTGAATTATTTCAGAATTCAAAGAAATTTGGGGATAAATTATTTTCAAAATAGGCCTAATTCTATTCAAAAATTTGAAATCTGAACTTAATTTGAAAGGACAATTAAGCGCAATTAAGGCTCTCAAATCAATTTCTTCATTATTCCCCAACGAAGGGATGAAAAAAAAGGAGAAGCTCATCTTCTTCCTTCGAGGTTCAATCAAAGAAGCAGATGGTTCTTCTATTGGACCCAAGAGAATAAACAAGTCTCTGGTGAAAGGGAAGAAAAATTTAGAGTACTTAGACCCCGATTATGATTCTGAGCCTACTTATGAAAGTGAAGTTTAGTATATCTTTTCAAGAAGGATGGCAGACATATTGATATCAGAAGATTCATTAGTCGTCATGTCAATCCCTTTTCAACATTTTAAGGAAATCACTCCACGTGATTCACATTGTTGAAGAGTTAAAGACTTTTTATGTGCCTCATTTGCCTAGAAGTGATAAACATGAAATTTCATTCTACAAGTCCACCAGGATTCTGATTGGCTCGTGCAATTCGATTGCTCTAACGATATGGTGCCAACTAGAATGCCAATGTATTATCCTAAGGGTTCACAAGATGATGCACAAATTGGGAGTCGATGTCGAATGTAAAAAATGAGAACCCACTTCTTTGATACTCACTTGATCTAAAAAAGTCCACTCCCAAAAAAGGTGATAACTATACTACTAAAGGCTTTGGATATGTCGACAAACACCGTGGAAGAAAACTATTCTCGTCGAAAAGAAATTGAAAGATCGAGATCAAAATGAAGATGACCTTTATGAGATTTATCTAACAAATGATGAAGAAATGGAAGCCAAGCCAATTCCTTAAGAGCTTGAGGATGGTGGACAAACAACTACAATAGATGAGTTAAAAGAAATTAACTAGAGAATAGAGGATGATCCCCACCCAACTTTCGTCAGTGCCTTTATGCTTGAATAAAAGATTGAAGAAATGAAACTTTGCTATGTTAATTCAGGGACTATTTTGCTTGGACATACTCTGAAATGTCAAGCCCCTAAGGTGGCAGTTCATAAACTCACCATCAATCCAGATGCAACACCTGTTAAACAAGCTCATAGGAGAATAAGATTGGAAATTGAAGAATAGGTAATTATAGAAACTAATAAGCTGATCAAAGCAGACTTCATCTGGCAGGACAAATATGCAGATTAGATATGCAATATCGTCACAATTATGAAGAAGAATAGCCAAATTCGTATCTGCATTGACTTCCGAGATCTGAACAAAGCATGCTCAAAAGATGATTTTTTGCTTCTAATATCAGAATTACTAGTGGACAATACATTCAACTATGACATGTTCTCATTCATGAATGGATCATCACGATACAATCAAATCAAGATGGCTTCTGAAAACGAGAAGCTCACATCATTTAAGACAGCAATTGGTATATACTGTTACACAGTCATGCCCTTCGGATTGAAGAATGCTGGAGCTACATATCAGAGGATCATGACATGCATCTTCGACAACTTGATTCATCAGAAAGCATAATGTTATGTGGATGACCTCGTCATTAAGAGCATATGTCTAGAAGATCATTCTGATGACCCAACGATGATTTTTAAAAGAATTAGGCAGTACGATCTCAAGATGAATCCTCTTAAATATTCATTTGGGGTTTCATCTGAAAAGTTCCTTAGCAACGTGGTGCGGCACAAAGAAATTGAGATCAATCATAATAAAATCAAAGCGATAGTGGATATGTCACTGCTAAAGAATCTTCGTCAGCTTTGTTCTGTACAAAGTTATTTGGCATTCATCCGCATTTCATATCAAATCTATCGAGCAGGTGTCAACCATTTATTAAATTGATAAAGAAGAATACATCATTTAAATGGGGCGATGAATGTCAAGAAGCATTTGATAGCATCAAGAGACACGCTTAAATCCACCAATTTTGTAGCTAATCTTGGGAAAGCTTCTTTGTATAAGAATCATAAAAGAAAATAAAGACAATGAAGTAAAAGAAAATGCCAGATCAAGATTGATAGGAGCTGCAAGTACTCTCCGATCGAGAAGAATCGTCTTTGCATCTTCGCCGCTTCACATTATATATGTTACCATATAAGATAACACTTATATCAAAGATCGATTTCAAGTTCTTGATGACAAGACCAAAAGTTGATGTGTGTTTATACGCTTGATATTACATATATATCTAAAGCTATAAATGGAAAAATACAAATTTTCTCCATGATCCCATCCCAACAAATTCAGCAATAATGATGATTTGATGAATAGATTCTACTTATCCACAAAAGAGAAAAGTCGCAGCCTGGCTATGGTGCATCATTTGTTAAGCTCGTCAGCCCCAAATTTGCCAAAAGCAAGAACTAACGCTGATCTCATCTTCATAACACCAAAAGGTATTGGGCGCCAGTCGATCAATCGAGAACCAACAGTGATGCTAGCAAAAGAAATGATGAACATGGACGATGATAATTTATTGATTGAAGTGTCCACTCATCAAGTTCTGCAATCAGTAAATCCAAATTCTCCCGTAGAGGGACATCAAACCGCATAAAATATTTCAAATTGCTTCACTCACTCAAAGAACGACAAGTACAAGAGAGAAAAACTCAAAAGTGCAAAGAAATCATAAGCTTTCATAGTGGAAGAGCGATGATGAAGACAACACTTATCGATTATTTCAAGAAAAATAAATTTAATTTATAAATCACTAGCCACGAAATTACAAAAAAATCTTACGATATGCCTATATTAATAATAATAATACATTGATTAGATTCTTTGAACAAATATGCAAGCTTATGGACGGATGAAGCCAACAAAGTTATGGAAATTCATGAAGAACTTCAACTGCCAGTCCTAAATGGTAGTAAAATTAAGAGGATGTGATACTATTGGCCTTTAGTAGTGAAATACTGCATAAATCATGCCAGATAATGTCATGAATGTCAAGTCCACGGGGATCTCATTCATCAACATCTGAATCATCTACATCGAACAATAGCACCCTGGCCATTCAAAAGTTGGGTAATGGATATAATTAGGCCAATTGATCCTCCATCCTTAGTCGGACATCAATTCATTTTAGCAGCTACTAATTACTTCTCTAAGTGGGATGAAGCTGCTCCATTCATGAAGTAATCGATCAAGTCGTTGACTTCTTCACCAAGAATCTATAAATTTGAGGTGTCACGATGAATCATTTGCATAACAAGCTTTCCAAGAGTGCAAAGATATACAAATTTGATGAACGACACAAAATCGATTAGCGATGCTCATCAATCTACAATCCAAAGGCTAATGGTTTAGCTGAGGCTTTCAATATAATATTGGTAAAACTACTCAAAAAGATTCTCACGAAGAATAAAAATGAGTGGCACACTAAAATGATAGAAGCACACTAGGCATATAGAACAACTTACAAAATGCCAACCAATGCCACTCTTTATGCTCTAACATTTGGAGTTGAAGCTATTCTACTACTAGAAGTTGAGCTACCATCACTTCGAGTAACTATCCAATTCAATCTTACTCAAGATGAGAATGCTTGCATGTGTATGGAAGAGTTGGATGCGCTTGACGGAGTTAGACTCCAAGCTCAACAAAGTTTATAAATTTATCAAACGATGATGTCCAAAGCATTCAATAGTCAAGACATCCTGGATATTCCAAAGGAATTAGTTCGGTGCTAAGAAGGTCAATCATCTCTTATCGCAAGATCAGTGAAAAATTTGAAGCTAACTAGGATGATCCTTACATCATAGAGAAGGTGTACGAAGGAGAAGCCTACCAGCTTATTAACACGAATGATCAACGACTTATACCACCAATCAACGGTTGATATCTTTAGAAGTATCACAACTAACCTTGAATAAATATATAAATACTTAAATGAATCTTGCACTAATAAGGCTTTCATATCAAATACATATGTAATGTCACTTGAAGATTCTCTCACAAAATGAGAACACATTTTCAAGTTATCTAAAACCCCATATTAGAGTGTATTTTATATATTTAGCTAAGTTGACATCGTGCTTCAAGCCGAGATCCTTAGATAAATATATATAATAAATATAATGAGTTACATTTATTTATATTAAAAAAGTTCAAACTATGTAATATATTTATGAACTAGTCTACAATCCCCTTAAATATGGGGTATTTTTATGATCAAAATTGTCCAATCCTCTAAATAGGTCTTCTTGTATATGTATTTGGGTTGACATCAACTTGATGAGATCCTGAATATATCTATAATTGCTAATATTAAAGTTGCATGCTCTTGCAAAGAGAAAAAATAATCCATTTTCATGCATGAAAAGATAGTCTTAAATGTCAAAAGTTTGTCTCCCAAATTTGTCAAATTCTACAGATCAAGTCAAAAGAACTCCCAATTTCAGAGACTTCGATCAATTAAGTTGGAAAAATACTAACCTATACATCTTCAAGTCTAGGACATAGATGAGTTCTAAAGGCTGAACTCAACAGGCCCACAAATGGTTGAGTTGTTGATGCTGTCTTCACTCAATAAGGCGTAAGAAAAGACTGCAGTGAAAGAGCCCCCGTTCATTAGTCTGATGACCAAACCACCAAGTCATCACAACTTAAGTTGAAGACCTGAGTAGGTTCTAAAGGTCAGACTCAACAAGCCCACAAATGACAGAGTCGTTGAAACTCTCCTCACTCAACAAGTCATAAGAAAAGGCCGTAGTGAAAGAGCCCCTGCTAGTCAACCCAATGATGATAACTGTTCAATCTCAAACTAATTCAGCTTAGTGATTACAAGCAATTAGAATCCAAGACATCTTTCTACTTGATCGATGGACCAAGACAATATGAGAAAACAACCCTCAACTAAGAGCTACCTCAAATCAATCTCGATTGCTCAATGACATCCCAATTCATTTTCAATGATCATCAAGCACAAAGCACAGATCAAAGTTAATTTTCTCATCAACTCTGTCAAAGCAGAAAGCTTAAGACCGAGGAAGCGATTCCATAGTTCACACAAAGATAATGGCTGAACTAAAAGAATTACGTGGTTATTCAGTCTGTTAAAGCACAAATTGCTAGACTGATAACTCAGCATTGATCTAATATAAGCCGGAAGGCTAGGTCATCTGTATGCACCCTTCAGTGAGTCTATCAAAATAATAAGCACAGGATTTAGGGCATGCATACACTTCCTGATAAGTAAATATGGACAAATCAGGTAAATCCTTCATCAATTCCGTCAAGCTTAAAGCTAGGACAAAAGAATTTTTAAATTCAAAGCAAATAAACTAATTCCTCCATCCAACTCGGTCAAGCATTAAGCTAGGGTCGGAGAAAATCCAAATCTATGAAACCACAAAAGAAAGAGACTTTCAACGAACCAATCGAAGGTAGATGGTGGAAGAAGCCTTCAGCAAAACCATTGAAATTAAAGCTGGAATAATTTGAGATTCAAGGTTGACTCAAAGGGTCAACTAGTTTTCAATAAACATGACTCACTCCATACGCAAATCACATTTGTTGGGGGGCATTTATTGACCTTAATGCATGCGTCATAAGTTAAGTCGAGCTCACAGAATGAATTTGACGATTTTTAGAGCGCAAATCGGAGCTAAAATATACTTGACATCACCAAAATCAGTCGAAATGACCTCCGATCGATGAATGAACTTCGTCATCGCATTCAAAATGTCGAAATTGATCATAATATACATTCTGCACAATCCAACGGTCGATCAATCAAGGAGGGTCGTTGATGCTCCGATGCGCATATCGAGGTTGGGAAGCCACAACGATGCCCAAACAATCTCTTTTCATGAAATTGATCGTACAATTAGTGTTGAAATGTCAAAACCTATCAAATGAGACTGTTCAAGCTCAATTTGGATGAGTCTGTGCGAATATCGAGCGATCAAAAGAGATGATGCATAATTTTGAACTGAAATTGACCCGATTTGACACCGAGTTGAATCAAACGGACTTCAATCGTGAAACGGATCGCGCAGATCCAAAAAATCGAATAACCTAAGATCGACATATATATATCGCCTATATAATATACATGAAAATCCAAATTATAGCTAATTAAATAATTAAATAAAACCCCTATAAATACCTACTATATCTAACAACCCAACTCCCCAGCCTCAAAACTCCACGATGCCGCTCCAAACTCCCTAATGCACAAAATGAAGATTCTCGGTTATAGTTCTTGTAGCTAAATGCACAGCCTCACACCTCCGCCTCGATTTGAGTTCTTCCCGCCTTCTGATCATCCCCACCGCGATGTCCGATATGACAACCTAGACCGCGACGCGCCCATCATTCCCCCCAGACCTGGTGCCCATACCCGCACGATCAAAGTTTGTGTTGAAATATGGTACAGACATCGCCTTGACGGCGAGAAACTATGCTTGTTTGAGTATATTACATGTACACGGCTTTCTTAGGGGGAAAAATAGTTTCATGTATCTTAGAGCCCCATACATACATTTCTTGGCATGGTGGGAAGGCACATTCGGTTGTGATTTATGCCACTCACACACGCTTTCTTGTATAGGGCCCAAAGATATTAATGACCCTATACTGGATGACCCGGATGCCAAATTTTCACACCACTAGGAGGCCTTTAACATAAATTCTGCCATAACTATAAAATTGATGTCTAAACTGACATTCTAGGTGTATAAGTACTGCATACGCTTTTCTTTCGTGACGGAAATCTGTCAATAATAAGTACTTCCAAAGCCCCATACATGTCATTCGGTACTGAGAAGGATTCGACCGTGATATTTATACCACACATACATGGATTTCTTGGCATGGTGGGAAGGCCCAGCAAACCCGAGGTAGCCCTCTACATGGGGACGACGCCGAGATGCTGCTAAAATTCTATCAAATTTCTACACCGACAAGAGGCATAAACAGCTTAATAAAAATTCAACTACAAAGCTAAAATTAATGTTTAAACTGACATTGTAAGTATATAAGTACCTATACATGCTTTTCTTGGCATGGTGGGGAAATCTGTGTTACATGCAGGTGCTTCAAAGACCCATACATGCTTTTCTTGGCATGGGATGACGCATTCAATCGTGGTGTTTACACCACCCATACATGTCTTTCTAGACATGATGGGTAGGCCCAGCCCCCGTTGTAGCCTCTTTAAGTGGGGACAATGCCTAGAGATTGCCGAAATACTGTCAAAATTTTATCTAAAATATTATAATTGTAATGAAGACTCAATCAAAATAAGCAACATTATTCAAATCTCCTAAAGTTAGATTAATATTAAATTGAATAACCGATGATTCTTGGGTCAGACCCAGTCCGTTAACAAAACCTAAAAATCTAATAAAAATCTTATAAAAATCTCAACTTACTAAAATATCTGAGAAGCTAATTCTATCATATGAAAGTAGATCTAATTCTCTATTATTAAATTAATATAGTCGACAAGACCTCAAACATCAAAATAATATATCAATAGAGATTTCAATCGGATGGGATATTTCAATCAAAATACAATCACAATTTTAGATCAAATTGACTCAAATGAAGTATCAATTCAAAAGCAAAATTTAACATGTCATCAAACTCAAAATGCTTAAATAAAAATTGATCTAAAAATTTTAAGCTAAAATTCAACCCACCTTCCCTAATTGTTTGTCGGACATGACAAATTAAGAAAACTCTAGCTCGCAAATGAGTCAATGTCAAATTAAGTACACAACTATGTTTATTCTCAATCAATCTCGTGCTAGTAAAGACGTAGCCCATGTCCTCTGACTACGTGGTTTGAGCAACAGGCTCCATACATGATGCGGTTATGACCAAAGTCTTCTGATCGGGTGGTTGCTGCCAAATGACACCATTATACCATGGTCACGTCTGTAGCTTATATGTTCTCCAATGGCTCTGCCTTTGAGTTGTGAACCCTAGGGTATACTTGATAGGGCAAAAACCCCTCTGTTAGCTAAGATAGCCTTAAAGCCTACTGGACAAACACCAACCCATATCTACAAGGATTTCGAATAAGCCGACAAAGATCCTTATGTCGTTGGGTTGACTAACTCCTCGACTAAGTACAAGTACCAATAACCGAGATGATGAAACCATGGGATCTTGATCGATCGCATCATCGTTCCCCCAACCATCCGCTTTAAACTAAAAGATGATAAATTTCATAAGCTTAAATTTCGAAACTCCACATGCTACTACCATACGCTACGCATTTAACGATCTAATGACTAGCCTTAATCGAAAGTGCTCTCTCAGCATTGGAAGGAGTAATTAACTATAAGTGCTTGTGCCTATAAGAAACTTGGAACCAGATCTGAAGTTCTCACAAAATAAGGGCAAAATCTCTATGAGTGTCTTATCTACTATTCCATCTGCATTTTGAAAATTTAACCGACATTTAAATCATACTCTCTTCATCGAGAAGTCGGTGGAAAATTTATATATACATCTTAAGTACGGATTAGTTCTAAAAAGATTCAAATATATTATGAAATTTTTTAAAGATCATTTTTATTTAATTTAATTTTATTAATATTTTAATTTAAAATAAAATCTGTTGATACATTTAAAATATCTTATATTTATTTTTATATGGTATTGCGGTAGAGAGAATATTAACTTCTCTAATGAGAGCGACAATAACGACATATAGTGGTGATAGTTTTGCAAAATACTTAACAATTATTGAGTGATTATAAAAAAATGTGATTTATTTAAAAAAAATATTATGAAAAATTACATCAAACAAATATATTATTAAAAGTAAAAAAATAAAAATGATACCAAACATGCCCTAAGTGATCCTTCGTTGTCTATGCTAAGAAACAATAATAGGTGATAGTAGTTAGATGTGGTAAAAAAATTTAGAAAGATTGGAGGCTTGGATGTGTAATGTCACATTTTGAACAAACACATTATCACTTACAAATTAGCTATGATTATTGCAATTGCGAATCATAGATGTGGACATGGATGTAAGCACATATAGACGAAGTTACTATAGGTCAAGAGAGTTTGATTTGCTCAATAGTGATGGTTGATTAATGTTGATGAACCATTGAACTAAATTTGAATTGAATGTTTGGAGTAGTTTGATTAGAGTTAGAAGGAAGGAGATTGGATCGGCCTGCCATAGTGTGTTAAAAAGTTGTGGCATTGAAGTTTTATTCTAATGGTTGACACTTGTTTGGTCAGATGGAATCAAGATTTGTGCCTAGCTGTATCTTTTTAGATTCAAAATAATTGAGCCAATTGGATAATATAATTGATTGGTCATCATAATTCATCTTTGATATACTAGAATTGATGTCTTCATAATTCTCCATTGAAAGTATAATTTTCTTAACATACCACCAAAAAAATATAAGGGTTATATTATTGTGTTATCTAGCATTTCTATATATATATATATATATATATATATATATATATATATATATATATATATATATATATATATATATATATATATATATATATATATATATATATATATATATATATATATATATATATATATATAATTCATAGAAATTCTTCTTGCAATGTAAGATTGTCCATAATTATAAAATGTACAAGATAATCCAAATACTATAGTGTTACCAAGTAAAAAAAATTCTATTAAATCTTCAAAATATAGATGTAGTATTATGTTCTTACAAGAAAAATGTGCTAGTAATACAACAACAACAACAAGCCTTAATCCCACTAGGTGGGGTCGGCTACATGAATCCTTCGTCTCCATTGTGTCCTATTATGTGTCAAATTCTCATTTAAATCAAGTATACTAAGATCATTTTTTATACATCTTAACCAAGTCTTTTTAGGTCTACCTCTACCTTTCTTAACATAAGGAAAATCTAATGCATCTACTCTCCTAATCGGGTCATCGGACGGCCAACGCTTTATGTGGCCAAACCAATAAGGCGACTCTCCCTAATCTTATCTACCACTGGAGCTACTCCAACTTTTTTTGAATATACTCATTTTGTATTCTATCTCTAAGAGTAAAGCCACTCATCCACCTAAGCATCCTCATCTCGTAACTTAACTTAGTCTTATGCTTCTTTTTATTGGCCAACATTCGCATAAGTCATTCGGGACTTACCACCATCTTATAAAATTTTCCTTAAGTTTAAGTGGAACTTTTCTATCACATAATAGGAGGATGCATTCCACCACTTCAACCATCCAACTTGAATTCTACTAATAACATCTCCATCTATTTCACCATCATTTTGAACAATAGAGCCTAAATATCAAACGCGTTCACTCTTATTAATGACTTGTTCACCTAATGTCACAACACTACCACTAGAACTTCTACAACTAAAATTATACTCCATATATTCAGTTTTAGGTCTACTTAAACGAAAACCTTTAGACTCTAGAGTTGACCTCCATAATTCAAGATTCCATTGGACTCCCTCTCTAGTCTTATCAACAAGAAGAATGCCATCAGCAAAAAGCATACACCAAGGTACATCTTCTTGTAAATGCCTAGTAAGAGCATCCATAACTAAAGTAAAAAAGATAAGGGCTTAAAGGCGATCCTTGATGTAATCCAACCAAATAGGAAAATATTTTGTCAACCCTCCTTGTGTTTGGACACAAGTAAGACTCTAGTATACATATCCTTAATGACTTGAATATAACCAATATTAACTTTTCGTTTCTAGAACTCTCCAAAGAACATCTCTTGAAACTTTATCATAAGCTTTCTCTAAATCAATAAATATCATATGTAGATCCTCCTTACTTTCTATGCTTCTCATCAAACCCCTTAAAAAAATGTATAACATCCATAGTAGATCTACGACATGAAACCAAATTGATTATGAGAAACTTCAGTATCATATCGTAACCTATGCTCAATATTTCTCTCCCATAATTTTAATGTATGGCACATTAACTTAATTCCTCTATAATTTGCACACTCTTGCATCACCTTTATTCTTAAATATAGGAACCAACAAACTCTTTCTCCACTCATCTAGCATCTTTTTAGTCTTTAAAATAACATTAAAAAGATTTGTAAGCCAAGAAATTCATTGATCTCCTAAAATTTCCACACTTCTATTGGAATATTATCCAGTCCTACTGTTTTTTCACATTTCATTTTCTTTAAAGCTTCACTAACTTCCGATTTACTAATACGATGATAAAAATGAAATTCTATATTTTTCTTTAGGGTATTAATGTTGCTAAAATCAATCGTACTTTCAGATCCTTCATTGAAAAGTTTATCAAAATACCTCATCCACCTATTTTCAATATCCTTTTCTAAAAAAAGTATTTTATTATTTTCATCCTTAATGCACCTCACTTGAACTATGTCTTTACTTCTCATATCTCTTTGGTTGGCTAACTTATGCATATCTTTCACCTTCTTTGGTATCTAATCTATTGTATAAATCACTAAAGCTAAATTTTTTGCATCATATACCGCTTAGAATCTCTAGCCACTTTATATCTTTCCCAATTCTCGAAGTTTTACATCTAAACCAAGTTTATAACAATACTTTTTATTTTTTATCTTTTCTTGCACACTCTGACTCCACCACCAACTATTATTATTAAAAGAAGCTTTTCCTTTTTGATTCTCCAAGCACTTCTTTAGCAACTTGCTTAATTTCACTTGTTATTTTTTCCCACATAATATTAGCTTCCTCATGAACATCCCAAATTCTAATCTCTTGTAGCTTGCTCTTAAAAATATTTTCATTTGTGTTCTTTAAGTGTCCCCATCTAATTCTAGGCCAATAATTTGATTTATTTTTTTCTTTTACAACCTTTCATCTTAAAATCTAAAACTAACAATCGATGTTGGGTACTTAGATTTTCACTTGGAATGACCTTACAATCTTTACAATTTAAACGATCTATTTTTCTTATCAGAAAATAATCAATTTGTGTTTTACTAGATCCATTTTTATAAGTAATAATATGTTCATCTCTTTTCTTAAATAAAGTGTTAGCAACTACAAAATCATAAGCTAAAGCAAAATCTAAAATAGTCCTACCTTCTTCATTAGTCACTCCAAATCCATAACCACCATGAATACTTTTAAAATCTTCTACCACTCTACCAACATGTCCATTTAAATCTCCTCCAATAAATATTTTTTCTTCAAAATGTATCTTTTGTATTAATCCCTCTAATTCATTCCAAAATTTTTCTTTTGCGCTTACCTCCAAACCTACTTGAGGAGCATAGACACTTATAACATTGATAATCTTAGTATCAACAATAATCTTTAAAGCTATAATTCTATCTCCACATATATTAATATTTATAACATTATCCTTCAAACTTTTATCTATAATCACACCTACACCATTTCTAGTTCGACTTTACCTAAATACCAAAGTTTAAAACCTAAAATATCAATCTCCTTGCCTTCTCCCCAACCCATTTAGTTTCTTGAACACATAAAATATTTATCTTTCTATGAACCATAATATCTATTAATTCCATTAATTTACCTGTAATAAAATATTAAAATCTAAAATAGGAGAATGTTGTCAATTCTCATGTGGATTAAATTAATCAATTGACTTAACATATAAATCAAACCAAATAACCTTTTTCTATTCTCTCCTTTAACTTACCAAAGTTGAACGAGAAACGAAATGAGGAAGTTGCTTATTAAAATAATTTAAAGGTATAAATGTATTTTATCAAAATTTAATCTTTTAATGGGAGTTTCAATTGTGCAATTAATAAATTCTTAGGTCAATCAAGTGTTCCAATAATTATAAAATAAATGAATGTAATGTAGTACATTGAGTTACAAGCATATTGATGAAAACTATTCATAAAATAAATATCTTATGATTATAAAATAAAATACAGTCATACATAGATATATTATTTGATCATATAAGAGTTCAATAAATAATATTGGAATTACATATAGATTGACTTTTTTATGTAATATCTTAAATAATATATACAATCGTTATGAGATTGCATTACCTTTAATTATATTTATTCCCATTATGTATAAACAGTGTAAATAGAATTTCCCACAAAAAATTTCTAAAAGTTTTATAACAGGTTTTAGATTATACAAATGAGATTCTTTGAAACATATAAAAAGTTATATTATTACTAATTACAATTTTATTGACTATCTTAATAATAGATAATATATCATAAACATAATGAGTGCATTTAAAATAAATTCATAAATTATTTTATTATATTTGAGATTTAAAGACATACAAATTATTAAAAAGGTTAATCATTAACCATCGGTTATATATAGTATATATAATTTATTTTACTGAAATTAAAAAAAACAAAATGCTCGGTCAATCATATTTCCGGATTAATGCTTGCCATCACTTTTATCAAAACAGCCGCCACCTTACACTTGTTTACATTCTTCTTCATAAGAGCCTTAACTTTCTCAACGATCTCCATTCTCTTCCTTTAAATTCTATCAAAGCTTCCACCACCTTACACTTGTTTACATAGTAGTCTTCATAGGAGCCGTAACTTTCTCAGCAATCTCCCTTCTCTTCCTTTAAATACTCAACCCTCGTCTCTTCCTTCATTATCTTTCTTCTCTTGAGCTGAAACCCATTATCAGTTTCCGCCGCTAGCCCAGTTGCCTGAAACAAACCAACGCTGGTGCCATCACCTTCTCCATTGTAATTAGCAGAACCACCGACTTCACTCTCTTTCCTGCTATCGATCAATAGAACCTTGCAACATCCATCCACAAAGGTTAATGCTAAACTTAGTTAGCATGAATGATCAGCAAAACACTAGCTGTTATTTTAAAATACGTGAGATGATTAAATAATATTTGAGACTATTCTCTTGGCTCATATACATTATTTTTTATCTTTTTTTTTTTAAAAAAAAAAATTGCTGCATTGATCGATGTTGTTATAGGTTTTTTATTTGAGTTATAATAAAATCACGCAACAAGCATGCATGCCATGATTCAAATTTTAATTTAAAAAAAGGAGCATGTCCAAGATGCTATGTATCTTTGATATGCATGCAACAAACAATATAATAGATACTATTTTTTGTGTGCTCTTATATTTACTTATAATTTATTTAATTTAATGTTTTATGAATGCAGGAATAATGCAGAACAATAACATGGCATCCATTCGAAATGCTTCACCCATCTACATGCAAGAAAATAGGATGCCCCATTCGATTTGATGTTCGAATGTTGCAACAATACAATATGAATATCTTGAATACTCAATCAAATATGATCAAAAAAGAAAATGCTTATCATGTTCGCAATGGAATTCAATCTATGCCATTCAACATGGTTCCTGAAGGTCACACTTGTGAATTCCAACATCAAGAATTCAACTACTTTGTGGTGATTGACTTCGAAGCAACATGTGATAAAATTAAGCAACCAGATCCTCAAGAGATCATTGAATTTCCTTCTGTTCTTGTAAATGGCATAACGGGACAGATAGAAGATTGTTTTCAAACATATGTCCGACCTACTCATCACCCACTCAATGACAAAGAGCTCACGAGCATTCAACAAACCCAGGTTAGTATTTATTTCTATCATATTAAAAAATATTTTTATTGATGTTGGATACTAAAATGCAACATTATATGTATTTCACAGTTTTTTTTTTGCTTATTTTACTATTTTAATTTCTTCTAATGATAACTTTAATAAGTATATATATATATATATATATATATATATATAATTTTCTATTATTTTTTTTCTAATGCTATTTATTCCTACTAGAATCAATTGCTTTTTTTGTAGCAATTTTGCCTTATAGCTTATAAAATTGAATCTCACGTTTATATATAACTATATTATTTATTTATACAATATTTCATGCGTAGGTGGATGGTGGTGTTTCTATTAGCAAGGCTTTATTCTCCCATGACCTATGGTCGAAGGAGAGAGGAGTTAATCAAACAAATTTTGCTATCGTGACATGGACTAATTGGGATTGCAGCACAATGTTAGAATCAGAATGTAAATTGAAGAGGATCTACAAGCCTGCCTACTTTAATAGGTAGGTTTACTATTTTCTCTTCTCTTATAGGATTAATACCTTTAGAAATTTTAATATCACAAATCATGCAGCATAAATGGACTTCAATTGGAAGTTGCATGTGTGTTAAAGTATGTCATGACTTTTAAAATTTTTCATTTTTTTATACTAACCTCTTAAGCACTTGTAGGCATTAAAAATTTTAATTATCTAGCAGAACATTTAATTATAAAATCTTATTTACTGCATGATTCTTGTGACATTAATGATTTCATAGTTGTGCTTTTTTCATTTGTTGTTTCTCAATAATGAGCAGATGGATCAATTTGAAGGTAACATTTCATGAGATATCGAAGCGCCCATTGCAACTTAAAGGAAGCGTTAAGCTAGCTAGCCTTACCGGAGGGACGCTCATTGTGGCCTTGACGATGCCCGAACACACTCCCATCTTTGCATCGAGGCTTTAAATTCTCCATTACCGATTTCTTGGAATGTCCTGTGCCGCTTCGATAGTAGGGTGAACTCCATTATAAAGGCGTAAGATAGATATTGCTTGTGTGGTGAAAAGCAACATGGCTATGGTTTAAAACCGTAACAAGGAAAATGGTTCTTTGGTTGTAATTGGACTCCTTCAAGACAAAGGAAGTGTGATTATTTTATTTGGGCTTCTGATTCAAAGTCGTAAGAAATAGAGATTATGTTGAATTTGTATATGTCAATTAGATGATATTATCTTTGTATAAAAGATAGTTAATTTGTTATGATAGGTGATAATTAATCCAATTTATAATGGCCTTACATTATGGGCTTGAGTGCAAGCATATAAAAAAGCTAATTTATTTGTCCTGAATAGAAACAATAATGTTCAAATGGCTGCTATTGAATGTGAGCTAGTGTTTAACATTAATATTGATTTTGAATTTTATAGCTCTTCTCAAAATTCTTTCAAATAATGAGATTTTAATTTCATATGTAAAATGAGTGTATTTTGTTTTGTTTTAAGAACATTTTTTATCTTCAACCAACTGAATGAACCATTATATAGCTTGTCTTTATGACAACAACAAAGACTAAATTTGAAGAAGCCTTCCAACGCTCTTTCTCATTTCGCTTTCCAACTACCTAATATTTTTCTAACAGCTAGAAGATTTCCAACAATGAGTTCTAATGCACTGAATTGAAATGTAAATGCTTCAAATATATAACAAAGTTGAATCTCATCTGTGGAAAATTAACTCCCAAATGACTCCATAAAAGCATAACCTGAATATTATTTCTCTTTCAGAGCTATTTTCCATTATACATTTCTTCTTCTTCTTCTTCTTCTTCTTCTTCTACTTCTTTCCAAATCATCTTGGGAGAAAGTAATAAAAATCTTAGTAACATTTCTTTAATCTCCCATGCTACATCTTGAAGAAAATCTATAGTGAAGACCATTTTCCCAAATCTCAAAACATTCAAATATTTTGATAAGAAACATTTAGAATTGACTAAAATACCACGAGAATTCTATTTTCAGCAAATTTACACTCAAAATAAATTTTTTTAAAAGGGCAAACACAATGATATCAAAAGTTTGTTGATAAACATAAATCAAGCATTTAAAATTATAATTAGAGATCACATAACATTTGAGAGAACAAATAATCTATGAATCTTGATGCTACTAACTAAAGAAACACTGAACGATCCTAGATTATTCAATTTCAATAACATCAAGGTATTAAAATGCCAAAAGAACTCCATATGATGAGGGGATTAACATAAATAATCTATTTATCCAATTATCTTGAATTTTTGTTAAATGACATGAATGTCCTTTTATAGTAATTTAGAAATAGACTCAACTTTTATAAATTTGAGGAAGCTAGGTAAGGCAACAAAAGGAATTCAAAGAGAAAATTTAATGCTTTTTTTGTTTTACGACATCGATTTTTTTTTTTGGGAAAAGGTGAGGGTGTGAACACAATTCATTCCAAAATAGATAAAAATTACAATTACAAAGGAGCTAGACAAAAATATCTAACAGAAAAAGAAACAAGCAACACAGGGAAAAACAGAGAGCCACATAAAAGATAATATAGTGTCAAAGGATCAAAAGTAAAGAGAAGAAAAATTACAAGGAAAAAATAAAGAAAAAAGGACTCAGATCACAAAAACATCCCAATTTGGATACAAGGCAGCCCCAAAAAATGACATATCACTAGTTACTGAAGTTGTCGTCCAAAGAATCCTTCGAGAACAATATCCAAAAAATAAAGGTAGATAACAGATAAAAGCACCAAGGAACCTAGTTTCAACCCACTGAGTGAATGTCAATCATCATCATATAGCATCAATAACTGGAAAACAGGCCCCAAGATCATCATAGTCCTAGTCAAAGAGAGGAATGAAAAAGAAGAAGAGTAGCTACAAGAACAGGAGATAGTTAGAGTTCCATATTTCTCCATTTCAACAATAAATTAGAGGTGTCCGCAGGCCAGTGATCTTTGAATATCCATCTCCTTAATTTAAAATCCACTTTAGTTCTAATTTGATTACCCATCCGATAATAGAGTTTCCAACTGATTATGGAACCAACATTCCTTTCCCTCCATAATATACACGCTACAAGTAATGAGATAGCATAATCTAGCCATAACCCTGTATTCGATGTTGCTAATTACACTTAATAGCTGTGGTAATGTAGTTTGCATAAGAAGTTCCCAATAGGAAGAAGGTTTCAAAAAATCATAGACAGGGCATTCAAAGAAAAGGTGAGAATGAGACTCCAAAATCTCTTTGCAAAGATAGAAGATATGTATAGGGCCTAAACCACGAGCATGAAACTGATCCGAAGTTTTCAGACCTTTAAGGAGAGCCAACCAACAATAAATTGCATAATTAAGAGCATGTCCTTTAAACCAAATATCATTGAACCAATTAACCTTAGGAAAATGTTCAAACATAGTTTGGATTATAAGCTTAGAGGAGAGTTTGTTAAGTCTCCCAAAGCATCACCTCAATCCGCCTATCGAGAAATCTAAAAAAAATACAAGAGTACTAGTCTGCCCCAATGGAGCAACAACAACTCCATTTTGGAAAATGGAACTCAACCTAGCATAAACAAAGTTGACCAAAAAATAGAAAAACATTCATTACCCATGATCTCAAATAAGGATAGACCATTACACCAAGGATCAAAGTAGAGTGAGTGTGAAGATTTGTTTTCCTCGATGAGAGCAAATTAAATTGAGTAAAAAGCTTAAGTTTTCTCCAAAGAGGTGACATAAGATTCATACTTATACCATAAAGATATGTATTTGTTTTCGCACCATCCAACAAATTGAGAAGAATTACTAAGGACCTCCTAATACATTTAACCTTGCTCAAAGTATTGAGATTAGAAGTAGAAAGAAGGCCCACTCCTCCCTGTCTCGAAGGGTAGTTTTAGCCAAAATAAGATGAGTTTTCCTAGCTTCTCCATTGTGGTAAAACAAATTGGCCATAATAGAAGAAACCTTCTTTAAAATACATTTATGCATAAAATTGATCTTAACCAATAGGTTAAATAATTATTGACATTAAGGAGTTGAAGTCTACCTCCTAAAGATAGAGTTTACATTTCCACGGCCAACCATAGATGCACTTGTCAATAAGAGGAGCAAAGTGATGAGCTTTAAGAGGACCGGCCGCAATTGGTATGCCCTAATATTTAAAAGGGAAATGACCAACATTAATATTCAACAGTCTACAAAAATTCTCAACAGCAGTGCAATTCTTAGAAAAACAGATAATGGATTTCTCCAAATTGACCTCAAGGCCAATGTAATCTAAGAGTTGAGTACCTTAAGGATTTAATAGATGCATAGTTAGCTAAGAATAAGAAGATCATCCGCAAATAGCAAGTGAGAGATGGCATCCCAACAACAATTGAGTAAAACTATTCTCTCAATCTTCAAGTAAGCAAGAAAGAGTCCATGGCTAGCAAATAGAAAAGGTGAGAGGGCATCCTTATCTAAGTCCATTGGAGGAGTTGAAATAGCCCTTAACACTTTCATTGAGCGCAACAAAAAAAGGAACATCACATATACAGGATTCAATCCACTTAATAAACTGAGGGGGAAAACCTTTCTGAGCTAGCCTATGGAGCATGTTGTAAAATCAAACGCTTACAAGTCTTTTGCAAGAAAGGAGTTCTCCATAGATCAACAAAGTCAAGACTAAGCTCATGTGAAGAGCAATACTATGAGAAATATCTCTACCTTTGATGAAGGCCGATTGAGCCATATAGATAATCAATGGAAGTACCTTCTTTAATCTATTTGCTAATACTTTAGCTATCACCTTATAGAAGATGTTACACAAGGAAATAGGCCTATAATCATATATTTAGCATGCTTAATTTTTTAGGATCAAAGTGATGAGTGTATGCTTAAAAGAAGAAGGCAATTTCCCAAATTTAAAGAAATGGTGCATAGCAAGGAGGAATTATTTTCCTATAATTTCCCAAGATGCCTTGAAAAATTTAGCATTGAACCCATCAGGTCCAGGGGACTTGTTGTCTTCAAAGCTATGTAAAGCATTAGTTATTTCCAAGTCAGAAACATCCATCTCCTGATAGCTGAGGAGAAATACCAATACCGAGGATTAGAGCTTGGCAAAGCTAAAGATCCCCTGTAGTTAAAAAGGTTAGAATAGAACCTACAGATTTCTTCAGCAATAGAGTTAGGCTCATAGATTGTTTCATTATCCACTTGGAGACTTCTAATATGATTAGAACTATGTCTTTCCTTTATAGCGTAGAAATTTGATATCGCCATCATGAAGTAAGCAATGTACCTTATTTTCCACAATAATCTTTAATGAGTGAGGCATACCTATTCTTAATTTCTATGGATTCCTTCAAAAGAAACTCATTAAAGGGATCCTTCTCAAGTCTAAGAAAGATATCTTCTTGTCACCCTTTTGGTTGATGAGATCTGAAGCTGAAGAAAAGAGGATGACCACACTTATTTTTTGAGTAATAGTTTGGTGATCAAGTTTTTCCGAGCATAAATATCACCTTGAAAAAGTAGTCCAAGATTGACAATCTAAGAATCTTGAGTGGAGGTCCAATAGTTTCTAAAACAAAATCTTGATGTAGCAAGAGGAGTATTGTTGATATAGGTTAATAAAGTAGAGTGATCAGAAGAGAGGTGGATACATTATAATATGAAGATGGGAAGGTGTTTAGCCATAGGTCATTGTAAGGACCCGATCAATCTTAAAGATAGGATTCTCATACCGCAAATTGGACCAAGTGTAAAATTAGAACTTGGGAGCTAAATGCCATGAAGACACTCTCAAATCTTGCAATCTATTCATAGATTTCCTCCAAGTTTTTCTTTATAAGATAAAATACAATTAAAATCTCTCTTAATGATCCAGGGAGAGTTTATTGAAGCCGCTAGATCACATAGAGAACTCCACAGGGATCTTCTATCTAGAGGGTTATTATGACCATAGACAAAGGTAGCAAAGAAGTCTAGAGCAACCACACCAAGGATGAATTGAGCATCCTAAGGAGGGTCTTGTAAGAAATAGTTAAAGGATTCCATTTGATCCAGATTCTTCCCCCATAAAAGCAATCGAAGTTTTCTGAGGACTCCTTTGGGAAGAACAACTGTTTATTGAGGTAAGCCATAAAGAGGAAGAAGATAGTTTTGTTTCCAAAAATAAATAATCAATATAATTCTCAGTCATGGAGTCTCGCCTCCAAGAAGGCCCCTAACATTAACATTCCAACAACCAATTTTAGGATTTATTGTCATAAGGAAGAAAAATAGAAGTTCATTTACCCTTCCTACGGCTTTTTGGCTATGCCCATTATGGTGCATGGAAGACTTGTCGATGTCTAGAGAACCTTTGCTCGGGGTCTTGGAATAATGTTCCATTGATTTTGAGATTGAGCGTGTAGGGAGGCAACCGAGATTGGGTAAGGATAGCAATAGTGCCTGGGATTTGGTTATCAGTTTGAGACAAAGTGTCAAAATTCATGGGATTGGTGGAGGTTGTGGGATTAGGGGTTTCTTCTTGGGAGGGAGATGGGGCAACCATTCAGTCATTGATAGATTGCTGCCAATAGGGTCCTATTAAGAGAGGCGCTCTGAGGGAGGGTTGAGAGGTGGTAAGCCAAGAGGTAAGGAAGGCACAACATGAGGAGGAATTACCTTTAGTTTTAATAGTTGACGAGGAGCACCATAGCTTCTTCCTCTAGAAGGTCTTTTCTCCGGGTTATGGGGACAAGTCTCTTCTTCATGAGAAAAAGTGGAGCAAGCAAGCTGGCTCCAATCATAAATTATCTCCTCTGAATCTTTTCCGCTCAAATTAAGGAAGATCAATCGGGAAGAGGGATGAAGGGCTCACCGCATGCACACTAGCAAAGGTAATTCTAGATTTGGAGGCGTAAGTTATCCACGCCAGAGGAATACCCAAGCTAGCAACTAAAACCCAACTTCATTCCAACAAAATGGGAGATTCGGAATTTAATCAGAGAGGAATATCGAATGTGATCTTTAGAAGGACGAAAATCCCACCATCATTTTCAAAAATAAAAGATCATTTAGAAAACACGCCCGTGATCATCATATCAAAGTCTTCGACAAGCAAACTTGAATAAGAAAATCCTTCTAAGGACAGCAGATCCAACTCTCCTTTAAATTGCCACTTCCTTCTAATAGTCGCAAGCAAAGATCCATAAAAAGGTTGTTTACCAATTGCATAGCCAACTGAGGACAAAGACCAGTCCTTTTACCCTTCCGCTAGCTCACTTTTAGAAAAACAGATCTCATCCGAGGAAGGAGGAACGTAGGACAAAGCAACAGATTTACTCTTCACATTTTGGGAAACAAGCAAGTCTTTCCAATTACAAGATCGGGGAAGATTTGATTTATGGACACCCATAGGTAGAGAAAGTATATTAGAGGGGAGCTCCAAGCAATGTAACTGAAGGAGGAGGGGAGAAGAGGGAAATTTGCAGAAAACTGAGCCTCAGATTCCATATAGGAAACTAGGGCAGACGAGTGAAATCAAGAGAAGGGGACCCCCGGCCAAGAGGCCGGAGGTCACAGAGGTAGAGAAGGTTACTTACAGAGGTTAGAACTGAGCCCGCATAGAAGATGAAGATTCAGGGCCTTCGAAGGTTGGATTTTATGGGGTAAAGCATAGCCCATGTCCCATTCCCGACCTTGCAATTTGCCTAGGAAGATTCACCAACATCGATGATGTTCCATCACGACAAGCTAGAAGTTTGACATTAACACTAATGTAAATACTAATATTAATGCCAATGCCGGTCACACTAATGTTTAACATCGGCAATAATACCAATGCTTGATGTCAAAACACTAATCATTAAAAATCCGTTATATATATATACATAATTTATTTTAATGAAACAAAAAAAAGCCCTGGTCAATGGTCATGCATATATCCCAATTAATCTGTGCCATCTCGTTTATGAAAACTATCGCCACCTTACACTTGTTAACGTTCTTCTAAATAGGAGCCGTAACTTTCTCAACGATCTCCATTCTCTTCCTTTAAATACTCAACCCTCAACTCTTCCCTTCCTATCTTTATTCTATGGAGCTCAAACTCATTAGCAGTAGCCGCCGTCCAGTCGCCTGAAACCAACGTTGCTGTCTACTCTTCAATTCTGATCAGCCGAGCCACCGCCTTACTCTTTCCTTCGGTCAATCGATCAAACACTGCTGTCTCCATCCACAAAGGTTCATACTAAACTTAGCTCGAATGATCGTTCTATAGCTTATTAGATGTTGATATTCAATAAAATAAATTGACGAACAGATTTTTTGATGGAAAAACCGTAAAAAAATTTGTTAAAATCTGTTGATGATAAAATTTTCTGACGGATTTTCATAATTTTCTGTTGCTAATAAAATCTTCTTCAAAAAAGCATTCCCATGCATAAGACATTCATTGGCAACGCTATTATTATTATTATTTTTTTCTGAAATATTTTGATGATGGATCCCTTCATTTTTATTGTGAATCTTTAGAGTTATAACTAATGAATTAAAGCATAAAAAACTTAGAAAGACGAAGCAAAATGCTGAAAAATGTGGGGAAATACATACATGCAAATTACATTAAAGCTTAAGAAATTTAAATTTAATTAGAGTAAAAAAAATCGTTATTGCTTTTGTTTACAATTAGAATTTAATTATAAAGAAGGTAATGCACCTTCAGCTCTTTGGATGAATAAGATAAATCAGGCTAAAATAAGCCAACAGTAAGTGATGTTAGAGTGTCTTTTATATATCCATTAATGCTTAAGAAATATGTTTGATAAAAGAATTTAGAAAATTTTGTCTATATGAAGTACCAATAGCTCATCCTCATAATAGTAATGCCTAAAAATATTTTGATGATGGATCCCTTCAGTTTTATTGTAATTACATAACATGCATGTTTGATCATATGTGTTGATGGATGTAATTAGTGGTATGAGTCTAGTTTGAATATTAAGAAGGATGTTTAGTTATTTAAAAAGTTGTTAATTAATTATATGGATCCCTTCATTTTTCTTTACAATTATACATCCTAATCTATAAATTTATAATTGTAATTTTAATTTTTAAACTTATTTATATCAATATATGTATTACAAATGGTCCCAAAAATATATGTATTACAAATATATCCATGCCAAACACAAAACCACATTAATATATGTAAGATTACATATCAGAATTTTACATATTAACATAAAACTTATAATGCAAAACATGTTTTTTGGGTGCATGTGCTCTTCTATTTATTTTTAATTTATTTATTTTAATGATTTATGAATGCAGGAATAATGCAAAACAATAATATGACATTCATTGGATACACATTACCCATCTACATGCAAGAAAACAGGATGCGTCCCAGCTTCTACTCTGATGTTCAAAAGTTGCAACAATGCAATATGAACATCTTGAATAATCATTCATATCCAATCAAAAATGAAAATGGTTACCATTTTCACAATGGAATTCAATCTATGACAGTCAACATGGTTCCCGAAGGTTACACTGACAAATTCCAACATCAAAAATTTCACTACTTTGTTGTGGTGATTGACTTCGAAGCAACATGTGATAAAATTAAGCAACGAGATCCTCAAGAGATAATTGAATTTCCTTCTGTTCTTGTAAATGGCATAACGGGACAGATAGAAGATTGTTTTCAAACATATGTTCGACCTACTCATACCCACCCAATCGATTTCAGAAAGAGCTCAGCATTCAACAAACCCGTGTTAGTATTTATTTCTATCATATTAAAAAATATTTTTATTGATGTTGGATACTAAAATGCAACATTATATGTATTTCACAGTATTTTTTTTTTTTGCTTATTTTACTATTTTAATTTCTTCTAATGATAACTTTAATAAGTATATATATATATATATATATATATATATATATATATATATATATATATATATATATATATATATATATATATATAAATAATTTTCTATTATTTTTTTCCAATGCTATTTATTCCTACTAGAATCAATTGCTTTTTTTGTAGCAATTTTGCCTTATAGCTTATAAAATTGAATCTCACGTTTATATATAACTATATTATTTATTTATACAATATTTCATGCGTAGGTGGATGGTGGTGTTTCTATTAGCAAGGCTTTATTCTCCCATGACCTATGGTTGAAGGAGAGAGGAGTTAATCAAACAAAATTTGCTATCGTGACATGGACTAATTGGGATTGCAGCACAATGTTAGAATCAGAATGTAAATTGAAGAGGATCTACAAGCCTGCCTACTTTAATAGGTAGGTTTACTATTTTTCTCTTCTCTAGGATTAATACCTTTAGAAATTTTAATATCACAAATCATGCAGCATAAATGGACTTCAATTGGAAGTTGCATGTGTGTTAAAGTATGTCATGACTTTTAAAATTTTTCATTTTTTTATACTAACCTCTTAAGCACTTGTAGCAGGCATTAAAAATTTTAATTATCTAGCAGAACATTTAATTATAAAATCTTATTTACTGCATGATTCTTGTGACATTAATGATTTCATAGTTGTGCTTTTTCATTTGTTGTTTCTCAATAATGAGCAGATGGATCAATTTGAAGGTAACATTTCATGAGATATTCGGAAGCGTCCATTGCAACTTAAAGGAAGCAGTTAAGCTAGCTGGCCTTACCTGGGAGGGACGTGCTCATTGTTTTGACGATGCCCACAACACCGCCAATTCCCATCTTATGCATCGAGGCTTTAAATTCTCCATTACCGATTTCTTGGAATGTCCTCGACCGCTTCGATAGTAGGGTGAACTCCATTATAAAGGCAAGATAGATATTGCTTGTGTGGTGTGAAAAGCAACATAGCTATGGTTCGTAAACCAGGGCTTACAAGGAAAATGGTTCTTTGTGCGTAATTGGACTCCTTCAAGACAAGGAAAGTGTGATTATTTTATTTGGGCTTCTTGATTCAAAGTCTGTAAGAAATAGAGATTATGTTGAATTTGTATATGTCAATTAGATGATATTATCTTTGTATAAAAGATAGTTAATTTGTTATGATAGGTGATAATTAATCCAATTTATAATGGCCTTACATTATGGGCTTGAGTGCATATAAAAAAAGCTAATTTATTTGTCCTGAATAGAAGCAATAATGTTCAAATGGCTGCTATTGAATGTGAGCTAGTGTTTAACATTAATATTGATTTTGAATTTTATAGCTCTTCTCAAAATTCTTTCAAATAATAAGATTTTAATTTCATATGTAAAATTAGTGTATTTTTGTTTTGTTTTTAAGAACGTATTTTTTATCTTCAACCAACTGAATGAACCATTATATAGCTTGTCTTTGTATGACAACAAGATTTAAATTTGAACCGAAGCCTTCCAACGGCTCTTTCTCATTTCAGCTTTCCGAACTACCTAATATTTTTCTAACAGCTAGAAGATTTCCAACAATGAGTTCTAATGCATTGAATTGAAATGTAAATGCGTTCAAATATATAACAAAGTTGAATCTCACATCTGTGGAAAATTAACTCCCAAACGACGACTCCATAAAAGCATAACCTGAATATTATTTCTCTTTCGAGAGCCGTATTTTCCATTATACATTTCTTCTTCTTCTTCTTCTTCTTCTTCTTCTTCTTCTTCATCTTCTACTTCTTTCCAAATCATCTTGGGAGAAAGTAATAAAAAATCTTAGTAACATTTCTTTAATCTCCCAGCCTGCTACATCTTGAAGAAAATCTCAATAGCCGAAAGACCATTTTCCCAAATTTCAAAACATTCAAATATTTTGATAAGAAACATTTAGAATTGACTAAAATACCACGAGAGTTCTATTTCCAGCAAATTTACACTCAAAATAAATTTTTTTAAAAGGGCAAACACAATGATATCAAAAGTTTGTTGATAAACATAAATCAAGCATTTAAAATTATAATTAGAGATCACATAACATTTGAGAGAACAAATAATCTATGAATCTTGATGCTTACTAACTAAAGAAACACTGAACGATCCTAGGATTATTCAATTTCAATAACATCAA
This sequence comes from Cymbidium sinense, assembly GCA_021442155.1. NCBI lineage: Eukaryota > Viridiplantae > Streptophyta > Magnoliopsida > Asparagales > Orchidaceae > Cymbidium > Cymbidium sinense. The sequence goes on from CM038215.1 coordinate 100,720,735, forward strand.
GGTATTAAAATGCCTAAAGAACTCCATATGATGAGGGGATTAACATAAATAATCTATTTATACTGAATTATCTTGAATTTTTGTTAAATGACATGAATGTCCTTTTATAGTAATTTAGAAATAGACTCCAACTTTTATAAATTTGAGGAAGCTAGGTAAGGCAACAAAAGGAATTCAAAAGAGAAAATTTAATGCTTTTTTTGTTTTACCGACATCGATTTTTTTCTTTTTTTGGGAAAAGGTGAGGGTGTGAACACAATTCATTCCAAAATAGATAAAAATTACAATTACAAAGGAGCTAGACAAAAATGTCTAACAGAAAAAGAAACAAGCAACACAGGGAAAAACAGAGAGCCACAGAAAAGATAATATAGTGTCAAAGGATCAAAAGTAAAGAGAAGAAAAACCAGAAAGCTGAAGGAAAAAAAACAAAGAAAAAAGGACTCAGATCACAAAAACATCCCAATTTGGATACAAGGCAGCCCCAAAAAATGACATATCACTGGTTACTGAAGTTGTCGTCCAAAGAATCCTTCGAGAACAATATCCAAAAAATAAAGGTAGATAACAGATAAAAGCACCAAGGAACCTAGTTTCAACCCAGCCGTCCAGGGTGAATGTCAATCATCATCATATAGCATCAGTAACTAGAAAAAATAGGGCCCCAAGATCATCATAGTCCTAGTCAAAGAGAGGAATGAAAAAGAAGAAGAGTAGCTACGAGAACATGAGACAGTTAGAGTTCCATATTTCTCCATTTCAACAATAAATTAGAGGTGTCCGCAGGCCAGTGATCTTTGAATATCCATCTCCTTAATTTAAAATCCACTTTAGTTCTAATTTGATTACCCATCCAGATAATAGAGTTTCCAACCTGATTATGGAACCGAACATTCCTTTCCCTCCAGATAATATACACCGTTACAGCAGTAATGAGATAGCATAATCTAGCCATAACCTTGTCTTCCATGTTGCTAATTACACTTAATAGTTGTGGTAATGTAGTTTGCATAAGTAAGAAGTTCCCAATAGGAAGAAGGTTTCTCAATAAAATCATAGACACAGAGCATTCAAAGAAAAGGTGAGAATGAGACTCCAAAATCTCTTTGCAAAGATAGCAGATATGTATAGGGCCTAAACCATGAGCATGAAACTGATTCGAAGTTTTCAGACCTTTAAGGAGAGCCAACCAACAATAAATTGCATAATTGAGAGCATGTCCTTTAAACCAAATATCATTGAACCAATTAACCTTAGGAAAATGTTCAAACATAGTTTGGATTATAAGCTTAGAGGAGAGTTTGTTAGAAGTCTCCCAAAGCATCACCTCTGAATCCAGTCTATCAGAGAAATCAGAAAAAAAAGCTTAATAACAGTAGGCAGACGAGGGTGCTGCCCCAATGGAGCAACAACAACTCCATTTTGGAAAATGGAACTCAACCTAGCATAAACAGGTTGACCAAAAATAGAAAAACATTCATTACCCATGATCTCAAATAAGGATAGACCATTACACCAAGGATCAAAGTAGAGTGAGTGTGAAGATTTGTTTTCCTCGATGAGAGCAAATTTCTGCCGAAATTGAGTAGCAAGCAGCTTAAGTTTTCTCCAAAGAGGTGACATACGAGATTCATACTTATACCATAAAGATATGTATTTGTTTTCGCACCATCCAACAAATTGAGAAGAATTACTAAGGACTCTCCTAATACATTTAACCTTGCTCAAAGTATTGAGATTAGAAGTAGAAAGAAGGCCCACTCCTCCCCTGTCTCTAGGAAGGGTAGTTTTAGCCCAGAAAATAAGATGAGTTTTCCTAGCTTCTCCATTGTGGTAAAACAAATTGGCCATAATAGAAGAAACCTTCTTTAAAATACATTTATGCATAGAAATTGATCTTAACCAATAGGTTAAATAATTATTGACAGTTGCACGAAGGAGTTGAAGTCTACCTCCTAAAGATAGGAGTTTACATTTCCACCCGGCCAACCATAGATGCAGCTTGTCAATAAGAGGAGCAAAGTGATGAGCTTTAAGAGGACCGGCCGCAATTGGTATGCCCAAATATTTAAAAGGGAAATGACCAACATTAATATTCAACAGTCTACAAAAATTCTCCACAGCAGTGCAATTCTTAGAAAAATAGATAATGGATTTCTCCAAATTGACCTCAAGGCCAATGTAATCAGCTAAGGAGTTCAGAGTACCTTTAAGGGATTTAATAGATGCATAGTTAGCCTGTTCAGTAATAAGAATATCATTTGTAAATAGCAAGTGAGAGATGGCATAGTTCCCAACAACAATTGGAGTAAAACTATTCTGCCTCACCTGATCTTCAAGTAAGCAAGAAAAAGAGTCCATGGCAATAGCAAATAGAAAAGGTGAGAGGGGGCATCCTTATCTAAGTCCATTGGAGGAGTTGAAATAGCCCTTAACACTTTCATTGAGCGCAACAAAAAAAGGAACATCACATATACAGGCTTCAATCCACTTAATAAACTGAGGGGGAAAACCTTTCGAGCTTTATGGAGCGGGCTCGATGTATTAAATCAAATGCTTTACGTCAAGCTTTGCAAGAAAGGAGTTCTCCATAGATCGACCAAAGTCAAGACTAAGCTCATGTGCAAGAGCAATACTATCAGAAATATCTCTACCTTTGATGAAGGCCGATTGAGCCATATAGATAATCAATGGAAGTACCTTCTTTAATCTGTTTGCTAATACTTTAGCTATCACTTTATAGAAGATATTACACAAGGAAATAGGCCTATAATCCGATATAATATTAGCATGCTTAATTTTTAGGATCAAAGTGATGAGTGTATGCTTAAAAGAAGAAGGCAATTTCCCAAATTTAAAGAAAGGGTGCATAGCAAGGAGGAATTGTTTTCCTATAATTTCCCAAGATGCCTTGAAAAATTTAGCATTGAACCCATCAGGTCCAGGGGACTTGTTGTCTTCAAAGCTATGTAAAGCATTAGTTATTTCCAAGTCAGAAACATCCATCTCCAGATCAGTAGCTTGAAGAGGAGAAATACCAATACCAGTAGTCAGATTAGAGCTTGGCAAAGCTAAAGATCCCCTGCAGTTAAAAAGGTTAGAATAGAACCTACAGATTTCTTCAGCAATAGAGTTAGGCTCATAGATTGTTTCATTATCCACTTGGAGACTTCTAATATGATTAGAACTATGTCTTTCCTTTATAGAGCAGTAAGGCATACCTATTCTTAATTTCAGTGGATTCCTTCAAAAGAAACTCATTAAAGGGATCCTTCTCAAGTCTAAGAAAGATATCTTCTTGTTCCCTTTTGGTTGATGAGATCTGAAGCTGAAGAAAAGAGGATGACCACACTTATTTTTTGAGTAATAGTTTGGTGATCAGAAGTTTTTTTTGGAGCATAAATAGTGGGTCACCTTGAGCAAAAGTAGTCCAAGCAGAGTTGACAATCTCTAAGAATCTTGAGTGGGAGGTCCAATAGTTTCTAAAACAAAATCTTGATGTAGCAAGAGGAGTATTGTTGATATAGGTTAATAAAGTAGAGTGATCAGAAGAGAGGGGGTGGATACATTATAATATGAAGATGGGAAGGTGTTTAGCCATAGGTCATTGTAAAGGACCCGATCAATCTTAGTAAAGATAGGATTCTCATACTGCAAATTGGATCAAGTGTAAAATAAGCCAGAACTTGGGAGCTCCAACAGCCCACTGTCTTGAAGACACTCCCTGAAATCTTGCAATCTATTCATAGGGGTTGGATTTCCTCGAAGTTTTTCTTTATAAGATAAAATACAGTTAAAATCTCCCTTAATGATCCAGGGAGAGTTTATTGAAGCCGCTAGATCACGTAGAGAACTCCACAGGGATCTTCTATCTAGAGGGTTATTATGACCATAGACAAAGGTAGCAAAGAAGTCCAGAGAGCCTGAGTTATTAACCACACCATGGATGAATTGAGCATCCCTAAGGAGGGTCTTGTAAGAAATAGTTAAAGGATTCCATTTGATCCAGATTCTTCCCCCAGAAAAGCAATCGAAGTTTTCTGAGGACTCCTCTGGGAAGAACAACTGAAGTTTATTGGAGGTAAGCTCTTAGATAAAGAGGAAGAAGATAGTTTGGTTTCCAAAAAATAGAATAAATCAAGCTTGAATTCCCTGATAATTCTTCTGCAGTCATGGAGTCTGCCCTCAGCAAGAAGGCCCCTAACATTAACATTCCAACAACCAATTTTAGGATTTATTGTCATAAGGAAGAAAAAATAGAAGTTCATTTACCCTTCCTCTTGGACGTAGCTTTTTGGCTATGCCCATTATGGTGCATGGAAGACTTGTTCTGATCAGTGTCTAGAGAACCTTTGCTCGGGGTCTTGGAATAATGTTCCATTGATTTTTGAGATTGAGAGCGTGTAGGGGAGGCAACTGAGGATTGGGTAAGGACAGCAATAGTGCCAGGGATTTGGTTATCAGTTTGAGACAAAGTGTCAAAATTCATGGGATTGGTGGAGGTTGTGGGATTAGGGGTTTCTTCTTGGGAGGGAGATGGGGCCGGCAACTGATCCAGGTCATTGATAGATTGGTTGCCAATAGGGTCCTATTCTGTAAGAGAGGCGTTCTGGAGGGAGGGTTGAGAGGTAGTGGTGAAGCCAAGAGGTAAGGAAGGCTCGACAACATGAGGAGGAATTACTGAAGCTTTAGTTTTAATAGGTTGACGAGGAGCACGACTACGGCTTCTTCCTCTAGAAGCAGGTCTTTTCTCCGGGTTATGGGGACAAGTCTCTTCTTCATGAGAAAAAGTGGAGCAGTGGGGGCAAGCTCTCGGTCTCCAATCATAAATTATCTCCTGTTGAATCTTTTTCCCGTTCAAATTAAGGAAGACTGAATCGGGAAGAGGGGATGAAGGGCTCACCTGCACGCACACTCTAGCAAAGGTAATTCTAGATTTAGAGGCAGTCAAGTTATCCACGGCTAGAGGAATACCCACCGAGCTAGCAACTTTCGAAAACCCAACTTCATTCCAACAAAAAATGGGGAGATTCGGGAATTTAATCCAGAGAGGAATATCAGTAATGTGATCTTTAGAAGGACGAAAATCCCACGATCATTTTTGAAAAATAAAAGATCGCCCATTTAGAAAACACGGCCCGTGATCCCAGATCATATCAAAGTCTTCCTGACAAGCAAACTTGAATAAGAAAAAATCCCCTTCTAAGGACAGCAGATCCAACTCTCCTTTAAATTGCCACTTCCTTCTAATAGTCGCAAGCAAAGATCCATAAAAAGGTTGTTTACCAATTGCATAGCCAACTGAGGACAAAGACCAGTCCTTTTGCCCTTCCGCTAGCTCACTTTTAGAAAAACATATCTCATCCGAGGAAGGAGGAACGTAGGACAAAGCAACAGATTTACACTTCACATTTTTGGAAACAAGCAAGTCTTTCCAATTACAAGATCGGGGAAGATTTGATTTATGGACACCCATAGGTAGAGAAAGTATATTAGAGGGGGGAGCTCCAAGCACAGAACCAGGAATAGAGGAGGGGAGAAGAGGGAAATTGGTAGAAAATCGAGCCTCAGATTCCATTTAGGAAGCTAGGGCAGACGAGTGAAATCAAGAGAAGGGGACCCCCGGCTAAGAGGCCGGAGGTCACAGAGGTAGAGAAGGTTACTTACAGAGGTTAGAACTGAGCTCCGGCATAGAAGATGAAGATTCAGGGCCTTCGAAGGTTGGATTTTGCGGGGGTAAAGCATAGCCCTAAATATGTCCCCCCCCCCCCCCATATTCCCGACCTTGCAATTTGCTGCCTAGGAAGATTCACCAACATCGATTCGATGTTCGTCATCACTGACAAGCTAGAAGTTTGACATTAACACTAATGTAAATACTAATATTAATGCCAATGCCAGTCACACTAATGTTTAACATCGGCAATAATACCAATGCTTGATGTCAAAAAACACTAATCATTAAAAATCCGTTATATATAGTATACATAATTTATTTTAATGAAACAAAAAAAAGCCCTGGTCAATGGTCATGCATATATCCCAATTAATCTGTGCCATCTCGTTTATGAAAACTATCGCCACCTTACACTTGTTAACGTTCTTCTAAATAGGAGCCGTAACTTTCTCAACGATCTCCATTCTCTTCCTTTAAATACTCAACCCTCAACTCTTCCCTTCCTATCTTTATTCTATTGAGCTCAAACTCATTAGCAGTAGCCGCCGTCCAGTCGCCTGAAACCAACGTTGCTGTCTACTCTTCAATTCTGATCAGCCGAGCCACCGCCTTACTCTCTTTCCTTCGGTCAATCGATCAAACACTGCTGTCTCCATCCACAAAGGTTCATACTAAACTTAGCTCGAATGATCGTTCTATAGCTTATTAGATGTTGATATTCAATAAAATAAATTGACGAACAGATTTTGATGGAAAAACCAAAAAAAATTTGTTAAAATCTGTTGATGATAAAATTTTCTGACGGATTTTCATAGTTTTCTGTTGCTAATAAAATCTTCTTCAAAAAAGCATTCCCATGCATAAGACATTCATTGGCAACGCTATTATTATTATTATTTTTTTCTGAAATATTTTGATGATGGATCCCTTCATTTTTATTGTGAATCTTTAGAGTTATAACTAATGAATTAAAGCATAAAAACTTAGAAAGACGAAGCAAAATGCTGAAAAATGTGGGGAAATACATACATGCAAATTACATTAAAGCTTAAGAAATTTAAATTTAATTAGAGTAAAAAAAATCGTTATTGCTTTTGTTTACAATTAGAATTTAATTATAAAGAAGGTAATGCACCTTCAGCTCTTTGGATGAATAAGATAAATCAGGCTAAAATAAGCCAACAGTAAGTGATGTTAGAGTGTCTTTTATATATCCATTAATGCTTAAGAAATATGTTTGATAAAAGAATTTAGAAAATTTTGTCTATATGAAGTACCAATAGCTCATCCTCATAATAGTAATGCCTAAAAATATTTTGATGATGGATCCCTTCAGTTTTATTGTAATTACATAACATGCATGTTTGATCATATGTGTTGATGGATGTAATTAGTGGTATGAGTCTAGTTTGAATATTAAGAAGGATGTTTAGTTATTTAAAAAGTTGTTAATTAATTATATGGATCCCTTCATTTTTCTTTACAATTATACATCCTAATCTATAAATTTATCATTGTAATTTTAATTTTTAAACTTATTTATATCAATATATGTATTACAAATGGTCCCAAAAATATATGTATTACAAATATATCCATGCCAAGCACAAAACCACATTAATATATGTAAGATTACATATCAGAATTTTACATATTAACATAAAACTTATAATGCAAAACATGTTTTTTGGGTGCATGTGCTCTTCTATTTATTTTTAATTTATTTATTTTAATGATTTATGAATGCAGGAATAATGCAAAACAATAATATGACATTCATTGGATACACCTTACCCATATACATGCAAGAAAACAGGATGCGTCCCAGCTTCTACTCTGATGTTCAAAAGTTGCAACAATGCAATATGAACATCTTGAATAATCATTCATATCCAATCAAAAATGAAAATGGTTACCATTTTCACAATGGAATTCAAACTATGACATTCAACATGGTTCCCGAAGGTTACACTGACAAATTCCAACATCAAAAATTTCACTACTTTGTTGTGGTGATTGACTTCGAAGCAACATGTGATAAAATTAAGCAACGAGATCCTCAAGAGATAATTGAATTTCCTTCTGTTCTTGTAAATGGCATAACGGGACAGATAGAAGATTATTTTCAAACTTATGTCCGACCTACTCATCACACAATTCTGACCGATTTCTGTAAAGAGCTCACGGGCATTCAACAAACCTAGGTTAGTATTTATTTCTATCATATTAAAAAATATTTTTATTGATGTTGGATACTAAAATGCAACATTATATGTATTTCACAGTATTTTTTTTTTTGCTTATTTTACTATTTTAATTTCTTCTGATGATAACTTTAATAAGTGTATATATATATATATATATATATATATATATATATATATATATATATATATATATATATATATATATATATATATATATAATTTTCTATTATTTTTTTCCAATGCTATTTATTCCTACTAGAATCAATTGCTTTTTTTTTTAGCAATTTTGCCTCATAGCTTATAAAATTGAATCTCACGTTTATATATAACTATATTATTTATTTATACAATATTTCATGAGTAGGTGGATAGTGGTGTTTCTATTAGCAAGGCTTTATTCTCCCATGACCTATGGTTGAGGGAGAGAGGAGTTAATCAAACAAATTTTGCTATCTTGACATGGACTAATTGGGATTGCAGCACAATGTTAGAATCAGAATGTAAATTGAAGAGGATCTACGAGCCTGCCTACTTTAATAGGTAGGTTTACTCTTTTTCTCTTCTCTTATAGGATTAATAGCTTTAGAAATTTTAATATCACAAATCATGCAGCATAAATGGACTTCAATTGGAAGTTGCATGTGTGTTAAAGTATGTCATGACTTTCAAAATTTTTCAGTTTTTTATACTAACCTTTTAAGCATTTGTAGCAGGCATTAAAAATTTTATTTATCTAGCAGAATATTTAATTATAAAATCTTATTTACTGTATGATTCTTGTGACATTAATGATTTCATAGTTGTGTTTTTCATTTGTTATTTCTCAATCATGAGTAGATGGATCAATTTGAAGGTAGCATTTCATGAGGTATTTGGAAGCGTCCGTTGCAACTTAAAGGAAGCAGTTAAGCTAGCTGGCCTTACCTGGGAGGGACGTGCTCATTGTGGCCTTGACGATGCCCGCAACACCGCTCGACTTCTTGTCCATCTTATGCGTCGAGGCTTCAAATTCTCCATTACCGATTCCTTGTAATGTCCTCAGACTGCTTCTGATAGTAGGGTGAACTCCATTATAAAGGCAGAAGATATATAATGCTTGTGTGGTGTGAAAAGAAACATGGCTATGGTTCGTAAACTAGGGCTTACACAAGGAAAATGGTTCTTTGGTTGCGGTAATTGGACTCCTTCAAGACAAGGAAAGTGTGATTATTTTATTTGGGCTTCTTGATTCAAAGTCTGTAAGAAATAGAGATTATGTTGAATTTTTATATGTCAATTAGACGATATTGTCTTTGTATAAAAGATAGTTAATTTGTTATGATAGATGATAATTAATCCAATTTATAACGGCCTTACATTATGGGCTTGAGTGCAAGCATATAAAAAAGCTAATTTATTTGTCCTGAATAGAAACAATAATGTACAAATGGCTGCTATTGAATGTGAGCTAGTGTTTAACATTAATATTGATTTTGAATTTTATAGCTCTTCTCAAAATTCTTTCAAATAATGATATTTTAATTTCATATGTAAAATGAGTGTATTTTTGTTTTGTTTTTAAGAACATATTTTTTATCTTCAACCAACTGAATGAACCATTATATAGCTTGTCTTTGTATGACAACAACAGCACGAAATTTGAACTGGAAGCCTTCCAACGGCTCTTTCTCATTTCCGAAGCTTTCCCGAACTACATAATATTTTTCTAACAGCTAGAAGATTTCCAACAATGAGTTCTAATGCACTGAATTGAAATGTAAATGCGTTCAAATATATAACAAAGTTGAATCTCACATCTGAGGAAAATTAACTCCCAAACGACGACTCCATAAAAGCATAACCTGAATATTATTTCTCTTTCAAGAGCTGTATTTTCCATTATACATTTCTTCTTCTTCTTCTACTTCTTTCCAAATCATCTTGGGAGAAAGTAATAAAAAATCTTAGTAACATTTCTTTAATCTCCCAGCCTGCTACATCTTGAAGAAAATCTCAATAGCCAAAAGACCATTTTCCCAAATCTCAAACCATTCAAATATTTTGATAAGAAACATTTAGAATTGACTAAAATACCACGAGAATTCTATTTTCAGCAAATTTACACACAAAATAAATTTTTTTAAAAGGGCAAACACAATGATATCCAAAGTTTGTTGATAAACATAAATCAAACACTTAAAATTATAATTAGAGATCACATAACATTTGAGAGAACAAATAATCTATGAATCTTGATGCTTACGAACTAAAGAAACACCTGAACTATCCTAGGATTATTCAATTTCAATAACATCAAGGTATTAAAATGCCTAAAGAACTCCTTATGATGAGGGGATTAACATAAATAATCTATTTGTACTGAATTATCTTGATTTTTTGTTAAATGACATGAATGCCTTTTATAGCAATTTAGAAATAGACTCCAACTTTTATAAATTTGAGGAAGCTAGGTAAGGCAACAAAAGGAGTTCAAAAGAGAAAATTTAATGCTTTTTTTGTTTTACCAACATCGATTCGATGTTTGTCATCACTGACAAGCTAGAAGTTTGACATTAACACTAATGTAAATACTAATATTAATGCCATTGCCGGTCACACTAATGTTTAACATCGGCAATAATACCAATGCTCGATGTCAAAAAACACTAATCATTAAAATCCGTATATATAGTATACATAATTTATTTTAATGAAACAAAAAAAAGCCTAATTCTATATAAATATGGTCATGTAAATATGGTCATGAAAATAACTAAATTCAGATATTTATTTTAATATTTATCAAATCTATTTTTTTAATATTCGAATTATTTCAGAATTAATTCAAAGAAATCTAGGTATAAATTATTTTCAAAATAGGCCTAATTCTATTCAAAATTTCTAAATCTTGTTCAACTTAATTTGAAAGGACAATTAAGCTGCAATTAAGGCTTTCAAATCCCATAATTTCTTCCTCATTATTCCCCTAATGGAAGGGATGAAAAAAAGGGTAAGCTCTCTCTTCTTCCTGCCCGACGGGTTCAATTGAAGAAGCAGATGGTCCTTCTGTTGGACCCAAGGGAATAAACAAGTCTCTGGTGAAAGGGAAGAAAAATTTAGAGTACTTAGACCCCGATTATAATTCTGAACCTACTTATGAAAGTGAAGTTCAGTGTATCTCTTTGCGGGCTCCGAAAATTCACTGTCGACCTCTTCGATGAAAAGTGTGTTTTAAAGTATCGGCATAATTTTCAGAAGGCAGATAGAATAGTAGATAAGACACTACCTAGAGATTTTGTCCTCATTTGGTGAGAACTTTAGATTTGGTTCCAAGTTTCCTATAGGCGCAAGCCCCTATAGTTAATTACCTCTCCCAATAAGTGAGAGAGAACTTTCAATTAAGGCTAGTCATTAGGTCGCAAAATGCACATCATATAGTAGAAGCATGTGTAGTTTTAAAATTTAAGATATGAAATTCATCATTTCAGTTTAAATCGGATGGTTGGGCGCATGATTACGTGTCTGATCTAGATCCCATGATTCCATCGGCGTCCCTAGTCTACTTAGAGAGGAGGTGGACAACAACGATAGAAGGATCCTCATCGAACACATGAGTTACGCCATCCAAAAAAATCCTTGTAGACGGGTGGTGTTTGTCAAGGAGACAATCTTACATCTACCTTAGCAATTGAGGGTTTGCCCTATTAAGTATACCTTATGATTCACAACTCAAAGGCGAGCCATTGAGGAGCATACGCCGCATGCGTGATCGTAATATAATGGAGTCGAACTGGCCAAACCACCAGATCAGAAGACTATGGTCATAACTGCTTCATCTGTGGAGCCTATTGGCCAAGCCACACAATCAGAGGACACGGGCCACGTCCTTACTGGCAAGAGATTGATTGAGAGTGAATATAACAGAATACTTGATTTGACATTGGCTCCTTTGTGAGCTAGAGTTTTCTTAATTTGTCACCCCGACAAATAATTACGGAAGGTGGATAGATTGAGTTTGATTTAAATTTTTAATGATAGAGTTTCATTTAAACAGTTTCAGACTGCTATTTTAAAATTGATAATTAGAATATGTTTAAGAGTTTTAGATCTTATCAACTCTGTTTAGCTGCTAACAGAGGATTGACTATACTATCACCTGATAGAATCAGTTTCTTAGATATTTCATTGATTTGAAACTCTTATTATAGGCTTTTAAGATTTTGTTAACAGAACCCTCGAGACTAAACCGAGAAAGCAACACATTTTAGACACTTGAATTTAAGCATTCAACATAGTATCGAGGCACATGCATGTTTATTATATTTTTAATTAATTTTATGTTTGCATTGTGAAATTGATTCCAGATTTTTATTTAATTTGATTTGAAAAATTGATTAATTTGAATATGTTTAAGAGCTTTAGATCGTGTTCACTCTATTTAGCTGCTAATAGAGGATTAGATCTACATACGATCAGTTCTCATATATTTCACTGATTTGAAACTCTTATTATAGGTTTTTAGATTTTGTTAACATGGACCTAGTCCTAAGACTAAACTGGAAAACAACCCACGTAGCATCCTCAAACACTTGAATTTAAGTATTTAGCATAGTATCGGGGCACATGCAGGTGTATAATGATTTTAGGTAATTTTGTGTTTGATTTATGATATAAATTTTTAGATTGCTACTTAATTTAATTTGAAAATTTGATTAATTTAAATATGTTTAAGAGCTTTAGATCCTGTTAACTCTATTTAGCTGCTAATAGAGGATTAGATCTACTATCATCTGACAGAATCAGATTTTCAGATATTTTACTAATTTGAAACTCTTATTATAGGTTTTTTAGGTTTTGTTAACTTGGACCCAGTTATAAGACTAAATCGGGAAGCAACCCATGCAGCAACCTCAGACACTTGAATTTAAGCATTCAATGTAGTGTCGGGACCTATGCGGGTATATAATAATTTTAGTTAATTTTTTGTTTGAATTATGAGATTGATTTCAGATTGCTACTTAAATTTATTTGAAACTTTGATTAATTTGAATATGGTTAAGAGCTTTAGATCATGTCAACTCTATTTAGTTGCTAACAGAGGATTAGATTTACTATCACTTGACAGAATCAGTTTTTTAAATATTTCACTGATTTAAAACTCTTATTATAGGTTTTTTAATTTTGTTAACGGACCGTCTTAAGACTAAGCGGAAGCAACCATGACATCCTCAAACACTTGAATTTAAGCATTCAACATAGCGTCGGGATCCATGTAGGTGTATTTAGAATATTTGCACAGTTCTAAGACGTTAAAGTTTCTAATGATAGAGTTTCATTTAAGCAGTTTCAGATTGATATTTGATTTGATTTGAAAAATTGATTAATTTGGATATGTTTAAGAGCTTTAGATCCTGTCAACTCTATTTAGCTGCTAATAGAGGATTAGATCTACTGTCACTCGACATAATCAGTTTCTCAGATATTTTATTGATTTAAAACTCTTATTATTGATTTTAAGATTTTGTTAACCCGGACCCACTCCTAAGACTAAACTGGGAAGCACCCTCGTAGCATTCCTAGACACTTGAATTTAAGCATTCAGCATAGTGTCGGGGCACATGTGGGTGTATAGTAATTTTAGTTAATTTTATGTTTCAATTATGAGATCGATTTTGTATTTTCATTTTTTGTTATTCCAATTTAACCTGTGCAGCCTTTTCAGACATTAAAATTTATACTTGAAATCTCTATCGAGCACATGCGGTATTTATAAACAGCTAATTTCATCTAATTAATGAAAATTGATCGAAAATCATAATTAGGATGAAATTCATTAATTTTTGATTAAAGAAGGCCCTATAATTTTTGTAGATTTTGATTTAGTATCGCATTCTGTCTGCTTATACAAAGGGTTGAAGATCTGGTGGTGATGATGGCATTTGATTTAGTTTATAGTTTGACACATTACTTGTACTGTGTTTATGTGTTGAACTTTTATAATTTTTCCAATTTGATTATGCTTAATTTACATCAATTTTGAGAAGTTATGTCGATTTCAGTGTTTGTTGCTTTAGCCCTACTCATGCTTATCAGCTAGCATAATAATCACCTCCACATTCATATAAAAGTTATTAAACCCAATTTGGATTCATCATTAGATTTTGAGTTTATTGCAAGTTTGTTCTGAGTTTGGCATTAGTCCTCCCCCAAATTCCAATTAAAGCTGGTTTAATTTTGAAAAATTTACAAGAAAAGAGAACTCACTTTACCACTTTAATTTAAGCCATAAAGAATTGCAATTAAAGCTTGTGAGTTTAATATTAGTCTCCCCAAATTTCACTTAGATTTTAAATGAATATTCTATTCTTTCCAAAATTTGCTTTAAAGGCTCCCCTTTTTTTTCTTATTTGTCGCTTTTAGTTTAAAATTAGCTATAGGTTTTTCTATTTAGCATTCTTAAGTCAGCTCATCTCACTCTCCCCTTTTTTTTAAGTCAAAGATTTGGATAATTTGTGACCTCCGTCATCCTGTGTAGGGTGCATCGGGGTGTTTTGGCCTACTCGGTATGCCCTCTTGAGCGTAGCGAGTGGTGTCGACACCACAGTTTTCATCTCATCGTGCCCTCTTGAGCATGTGAGATCTTGAAACGAAGACATCTGATACAATATATATCCATTCTCCTATTTTTTTTAAGTCTGAAAATTAGACAAAATTTTGGCAGCATTTTGTCTAGGGGGAGCGACATCTAATAAGTGTTGGCTTACTCGGTACGCCATCTTGAGTATAGCGAGCAGTGTCTTGCGACACCACAACCTACTTTTCCATCCCGTTGTGCCCTCCCGAGCACAATAAGATCTTCAAACCTGCAAAGAAACACAAGCATGTATATATTTTCACATTCACAGATCACACATATTCTGACGCATTTTTTGATGCGCTGCAATGCTCGGCAAAGGAATAGGGTTAGGTATGCGATTGGGGATGCAAGGCAAGGAGTACGATGCCAAAAATTGAAAAAATAATATGCCTCTTGATGATATTCTTCCCTGATTTTATGGCGAAGAGAAGGTTGGAAGGCTTAAACAAAGAATGTGATGCCTAAAATCGAAAGAAGAATTCACCTCTTGATGATGTTCTTCCTTGATATGCGACGAAGCAAAAACGGGAAGGGTTACGAGTCGGCCGAAATTGGAAGAATTCACCTCTTGCGATGTTCTTCCCTCGATGCGTGGAAACAACAAAATAAAGGTTTGGAACAACGGGTTGGAGGCTAGTGTGGAGGGAAGGATTCAGCTATGAACTAGGAGGAGTGAGTAACTGGAAGAAATTATAGTGGGCAGGAAGAGGCGCTTGGTAAGGGCGATGGTTGAAATTTTAGATGGAGGCTTGCATAGCCTTCTAAACATCAGTGAGGTGGAGCAGGCCAGCGGTGAAGTGGGTCTGAGCGAGAAGCTGCATGAGCTGCTTAATGGCAGCAGCATGACACTGAGGAAGCCGGGAGGATTGTTTTATGGGATTGACAGGATTACCGCAATGCGAAACAGCGAAGCGAGTAGTCGATTTATGGAGGTCACTAGTGTGACAACGGTTTTGCAGAGCGTGGGGAAACAGGCCAGGAAGGAGCCTGATTGAAATGGGTTAGTCTGGCAATAGTGGGAGGTGCCTGGTCGATACATGGGATGGGCGAGAAACAGGTCGCAATGCAGTTTTGCATTTGAGAGGAGATTATCAGTGAAACAGTCACGTAGAAACGTAGTCTGCGATGGGATTGGATTTCAGATCTGAAATGAGGAAATCAGTGAGGAGAATTACCTTGTGTGCAGATGGAGAATGTAAGAGAGAGAGAGAGATGTGGGAGAGAATGAGGGAGGAGTGGCGAGAGTGAAAAATTGCCATAAATGGAGAGAAAGCCTTTTCAATTTTCTTTTATTTATTTTTTTATTTAGAAAACTAAAATAAGAGGAACGGTTGAGCATGGGTGGTAATTTAGAAATTTTTTAATTAATTTTAAATTTATTAAACAGCTTTAACATGGATTTCACACTGGTAAATGCACATAGTCAATATATATATCAATTTAGGATAAATTTATTATTCGATGATAACTGATCCGTTTATGTCAATTTTTGGTTTAGTCACTAAATTGAGCCAATTTCAGCTAAAATTACACATCATCATTTTGACCACTCGATTTTCATGCAGACTCACCTGAATTGAGTGTGAACAGTATTATTTGATAGATTTTAATATTTTGAAGCCAATGATATGATCAATATCACAAACGGAGGTCGTTTGACTTACATCGGTGCCTCTTGACCTCGATATGTGTGCAGGCGCGTTGACGACTCAAGCGCTTGATCGGTTGCTCATCAAGTCATACAATATTTATATCCTAGCCAAATTTGACATTTTGAATGTGATGGCAAAGTCCGTTCGTCAATTATAGGTCATTTGAGTTGATTTCAGTGACATCCAATACATTTCAGCCCCGATTTGCACACTGCCACTTTTGATTATTCGACATTTGCACAGACTCATCCGAATTGTGTGCGGATAGTCTCATTTGATAGTTTTTGATATTTTAAAGCTAACGGCATAATCAATTTCATGAACGGAGGTCATTTGGATATCATCGCAGCTTCCCGATTGCGATATGCGCGTCAACACATGGATAGCTCGAGCGCTTAAATAATTGCTCGTTAGATTTTGTAATATCTATATTTTGATCAATTTTGACGTTCTGAACACGAAGATGAAGTTCGTTCATCGATCGGAGATCGTTTCAACCTTTTTTAGTGATGTCCAATGCATTTTGAACCTCAATTTACGCACTATCATCTCTGAAGTCCGTCGAATTTGATTTATGGGCTTATCTTGATTTATGACACATATGTGGAGGTCAACACTCTTCAAGAAAGATGGCAGACCTATTGATATCAGAAGATTCATTAGTGTTCATGACAATCCCTTTTCAACATTTCAAGGAAGTCACTCCACGTGAGATTCACATTGTTGAAGAGTTAAAGACTTTCTAAGTGTCTCACTTGTCTGGAAGTGATAAGCATGAAATTTCATTGTACAAGTCTGAAAAGTGCTATCACCAGGATTCTGATTGGCTCATGCAATTCGATGACTCTAACGATATGGTGCCAACTAGAATGCTAAGGTATTATCCTTTAAGGATTTGCAAGATGATGCACAAATTGGGAGTCGATGTTAGAACAGACAAATGGCAAACCACTTAATTGATACTCTCTTGGATCTAAAAAGTCCACAGGGCTCATGAAAAAGTGATAACTATACTACTAAAGGCTTTGGATATGTCCGACTTAAACACTATGGAAGAAAAACCTATTCTGTGATGACAGAAGAAGAAATTGAACTGAGATTAAAAATGAAGATGACCTTTATGAGGTTTATCTAACAAATGATGAAGAAATGGAAGCCAAGCCAATGCCTTAAGAGCTTGAAGATGACCTTTATGAGGTTTATCTAACAAATGTCATCGCATTCAAAATTTCAAAATTGATCAGAATATATATTTTACACAATCTGACGGTCGATTGATCAAGGAGGACCATCGATGCACTAACACGTATATCGAGGTCAAAAAGCTGTGATGATGCCCAAATGATCTCTGTTCATGAAATTGATTACGTCGTTAGCGTCGCAATATTGAAACATATTAAATGAGACTGTTCGTGCTCAATTCAGATGAGTCTATGTGAATATTGAGCGATCAAAAGAGACGATGTGCAATTTTGAATTAAAATTGACCCGATTTGACGTCGAGTTGAACCAAACGACCTCCGATCGCGAAACAGACTACACCGTTACATCCAAAAAATTAAAATAACCTAAGATCGACATATATATCGCATATATAATAATATCAGCATGAAAATTCAAATTATAGCTAATTAAACAATTAAATAAAAACCCCTATAAATACCTACTTATATCTAACCCTAATCCCAACTCCCCACCACCTCAAAAACTCCCACAGTCGCCGCTCCTAAACTCCCTAATGCATGAAAATAAAGCTCCCATCCATGCTACAGTTCCCATACTCGACAAAATGCATGCAAGCTCCAGCGACCTCCCGTTGTTCCTGCAGGTGAGCTCTTTTTGCGCGCCTCTCACATCCACGTAGCATCCCGCGTACACACACATCCCGCATATCGTCGACCATAGCACCCACATGCAGCCATCCCTCGCCGATTACCGCACTAGCGTTTCGCATGATTAAAGTTTGTCTTAAAATATGAGTGCTCGTACACATCTTCTTGATGCGACAAGGAAAGCTATGCTTGTTTGCGAGTATATATGTACCCGTACATGCCTTTCTTGGCGTAGCGGTGAATTATGTATTTTACGTAGGTATCTTAGAGACTCATACATACCTTTCTTGGTATGCTGAGAAGGTGCATTTGATTGTGATTTATACCACCCATACTTGCCTTTCTTGGTGTGGAGGGCAGACCCAGCATGCCCGATGCAGCCCTCCTACGTGGGGACGATGTCAGGATTCTGCCAAATTTTTACACCACTGGGAGACCTAAATAGCTTAACATAAATTCATCCATAACTATAAAATTACTATTTAAATTGACATTGCAGGTGTATTAGTACTCGTACATGCCTTTCTTGGCGTGGCAGGGAAATCTGTTTCCCAAGGTACTTCAAAGCCTCAGACATGTTTTTCTTGGCATGGTGGGAAGGCGTATTTGACCGTGATATTTATATCACCCATACATGATTTTCTTTGCATGGTAGGAAGGCCCAGCATACCCTAGGTAGCCCCCAACATAGGGGCGACGTCAGGATGCTGTTGAAATGCTGTCAAACTTCTACACCGATAGGAGGCATAAACAACTTAATAAAAATTAAGCTATAAAGCTAAAATTAATGTTTAAATTAACATTGTAAGTATATAAGTACCTGTACACGCTTTTCTTGGAGGGAAATTTGTGTTACATATAGGTGCTTCAAAGACCATAGATACTTTTCTTGGCATGGTGGGATGACACATTCGATCGTAGTGTTTACACCACCCATACATGTCTTTCTAGACATGGTGGGCAGGCCCAGCCTCAGTTGTAGCCTCTTATGTGGGTACGACGTCGAGAGGCTGCCGAAATACTATCAAAATTTAATCTAAAATATTATACTTGCAATAAAGACTCAATCAAAATAAGTAATATTATTCAATTCTCCTAAAGTTAGATTAATATTAAATTGAATAATCCACATGGGCTCCGACACTACATTGAATGCTTAAATTTAATATCTGAGGATGCTACGCGGGTTGATTCCCGGTTGGGTCTTAGGACTGAGTCAAGGTTAACAACAACAACAACAACAATAACAAGCCTTAATCCCACTAAGTGGGGTCAGCTACATGAATCCTTCATCTCCATTGTGTCCTATTATGTGCCAAATTCTCATTTAATTCAAGTATACTAAGGTCATTTTTTATACATCTGAACCAAGTATTTTTAGGTGTACCTCTACCTTTCTTAACATAAGGCAAATCTAATGCATCTACTCTCCTAACCAGGTCATCGGATGGCCGATGCTTTATGTGACCAAACCATCTAAGGTGACTCCCTCTAATCTTATCACTACTCAACTTTTTCCCGAACATACTCATTTCACATTTTATCTCTAAGAGTAAAGCCACTCATCCACACGAGCAACCTCATTTCTGTAACACTTAACTTAGTCTTATGCTTCTCCTTTATTGGCCAAGATTCTGCACCATAAGTCATTGCAGGTCTTACCACCATCTTATTAAATTTTCCTTTAAGTTCAAGTGGAACTTTTCTATCACACAATAGGCCAAATGCATTCCTCCACTTCAACCATCCAACTTGAATTCTACTAATAACATCTCCATCTATTTCACCATCATTTTGAACAATAGAGCCTAAATATTTGAATCGCTCACTCTTATTAATGAATTGTCCACCAAATGTCACAACACTACCACTGGAACTTCTATAACTAAAATTACACTCCATATATTCATTTTTAGATCTACTTAAACGAAAACCTTTAGACTCTAATGTTGACCTTCACAATTCAAGTTTCTCTTGGACTCCCTCTCTAGTCTTATCAACAAGAAGAATGTCATCAGTAAAAAGCATACACCAAGGTACATCTTCCTGTAAATGCCTAGTAAGAACATCCATAACTAAAGCAAAAAGATAAGGGCTTAAAGCTGATAATAATATTATAAAAATCTCAACTTACTAAAATATCTGAGAAGATAATTCTATCATATGATAGTAGATCTGATCCTCTATTATTAATTTAATAGAGTCGATAGGACTTGAAACATTAAAATAATACATCTACCCTGATGATGGCTGTGTTGAATAGAGATTTCAATTAGAGGAGATAATAATTTCAAATCAAATTGACTCAAATTAAGTATTAATGCAAAAGCAAAATTTAACATGTCATCAAACTCAAAATTCTTAAATAAAATCTAATCTAAAAATTTAAAGCTAAAATTCAACCCACCATCTGCAATTGTTTGTCAGAGGTGACAAATTAAGAAAACTCTAGCTCACAAAAGAGTCAATATCAAATCAAGTACACAACTATATTTATTCTCAATCAATCTTATGTTAGTAAAAATGTGGCCCATGTCCTCTGATCGCGTGGTTTGGCTAGCAGGCTCCACATATGATGTGGTTATGACCAGAGTCTTTTGATTAGGTGGTTACTACCAAATGACACCATTATACCACGGTCACGACTGTAGCCTATATGTTCTCTAATTGCTCTGCCTTTGAGTTGTGAACCATAAGGTATACTAGATAGGATAAAAAGCTCTATGTCAACTAAGATAGACTTAAACATGTCTCCTTATACAAACACCACCCCAAGTCAACAAGGATTTTTTGAACGACACAACTCATGACTACTGATAAGGATTCTTATGTCAAGTTAGATCGACTAACTTCTCTAACTAAGTAGACTAGGTACCACAACAGCCCGAGATGATGAAACCATTGGATCTTGATCGGGCGCATCATCGTTCCCCCAACCATCCGCTTTAAGTTAAAATATGATAAATTTCATAAGCTTAAATTTCAAAACTCCATGTGCTACTACTATACACTACACATTTAACGATCTAATGACTAGCCTTAATCGAAAGTGCTCTCTCAGCTTTGGGAAGAGTAATTAACTATAAGTGCTTGCGTCTATAAGAAACCTGGAACCAGATCTAAAGTCCTCACAAAATGAGGGTGAAATCTCTCGGAGTGTCTTATTTACTATTCAATCTGCCTTCTAAAAATTTAACCGATATTTAAATCATACTCACTTCATCAAGAAGTCGGTGGCAAATTTTTAAATCCCATAATGACAAAATCGGATGCTTCCTATAAAAAATATAACGAAGAAAATATGAGAGTGAGAAAAACTAAAATAAAGTTTAATGAATTTAATCCTATAGTGTACTTTTGAATAATGTAGACAAGTAATTATCTAACAACAATTCTGGGGTAAAATCTCTATTAGCCTACAAACGTATAAAAAAAAGTATCACAATAGTTGAAAATCAAAATTGGTTTCTTAAAGTAGTAACACATTTGACTGGAATGACTGAGAAAGTGCATATAACAATATATAGGTAGTGCAGATAATAAGTTTTATACCTGGAAACAATCTCACACAATTTATAATCTCTATAACACCAACATTTTACCTTAACTTTGCAGTAGCATTCCATACGATATCTGGCGCCTTGTTCTAGGAGATTCCACCATAGAAAGTACCCTTGAGAAAGCCTATTCAAGAGCATCATCTATCTTTTGTTTGTGAAAAAAATAATTATATCAGTTCTTCCCTCAATCAAGTCAATTATAAAAGAAGACATCTCTTTCCTCTCCTCACTTAGAGAGTGGATACGAGCATAGATGAAGGTGATTGGCTTGAGCTGAGTGAGCCAGCATCCTTGAAAGAGGTGTGCTAGAATCAAGCAATAAAGGCAAGAGAAGACCAGAGATCGACGAGGTTGGCGGGAATGGAAGATAGCTCACAGATGTTCTCTATAGCATCAGAAGGTTTGGTGACAATCACATGAAGCCCTAAATTGCACCTCCTTTCCCTGTAGCAAAGAATAAATTCATTATAGATGGAACTGCGGGAAGGAATGTGTAAGTCAAAGAAGAAGAAGTGGGGATCGGCCGGTAAGAAGACTTCTGGAGGTGAAGAATATACTTACAGTGCTGAAATCCATGCGAGTGGTGACAAGAACCTGAGAATCGCTGGTGATTGGTGAAGAGAAATGAAGAATCATGCCGGGAAGGAATGCATCGTGAGGTTTCGTGAGATGCCAGTCATCCCGCGAGGAATTTGCTTTTCGCCTAGATTCGGCTGAATTCATAATACACAAGAAATGACTATTTGGTGTATTTGAAACTATATAATATTTTACTTTACTTTTACAAAGTAATCTTACCAAACACTTAAAGTATTAATTTACTTGCATTTACATTACTGTATTCTAAAAATAAGCAAAATGAATAGCTCCTAAGAGGAACATATGGCACCTTGTACTGGAAGCTAAGATTCATAGAGCAACATTAACACTCCTCAAGCAACCATATCTTATCATAGGGATATGAAGGGCGCAAGGTGTTGGCAAAGGTCTCCACTCTCACCAAAGAAGAGATCCGGTGCAAAAAAGAAAAAGGTAGAGATGCCCATAACTTTAACTTTCTCAAACATGGATTTTCTTCTTCATATCTTCTAGAGATCTTACACTTGGTCCCCATAAAGATTAGCACGGTAGCTAGTAAATAGCAACATCATCAACGACAAAAAAGAAGAAGTAACAAGAGTTAAAGAAGGAGCAGCAAGAGGGTGTTGACAAGATATGAAATGAAAACAATAAAAATGAGCATCATCAAACAACTTTGAGCTGTAAAAATGAAAGCACTTATTATGCCCAATTCATTCCCACTGTCAGGGGCAGAAACCCAACATAAAAGAGGGTGGGCAATTGCCGACCCTCAACTTTTTATTTTCTTTATAACCAAAGTGTTATTATGTCATTTACCCTCCCTAAACCTTGCTAGTTGTCCCCCACGGCCTATTGCTACCCTAGCAGGCTCCGTCTCTCACGCAAATTGCCCTATCAAAACCAAAGTCCAAATGCTGAAGGCTAAATCACGCCCCATTTGCCGTCATAGCATTGTGAATCGCACACCAAGCCAGCAACCTTGGTCCCAGTCGTCATCATGAATCACCATACTCCAATCCATGAGTCTATCCCTGTCCCTGATGTATTTTTTTTTTTCTGGATTAATTTGGAGAATTTCTAGCTAAATTTTACATTGCTTATCCTCATGGTTACATTTCTTTAAACTTACTTGTAAGGTTTAAGTGTTATAGGAGAATGCAATATATACTGAAAATTTCCAAATTTATATATATTAGGAGGAGGTAAGAGAGTATTCTAACTCTCCGTGTCCTATTTTATCATTTCCTAAGTCCATTTTGTATTGAAATGTTGAGATAAGTGTGGTAAGGCAGAGGGATAGTGTGAGAATTTATTATTCCTAGAGATATAGTAGGAGATCATTTCTTTGGGATAGATTTGTGAATTATAGATTTAGAAAATTTGAGCAAGTGGAAATGATGATTAGAAGATGCATACCAACACATATAAGGAGAACAATGTAATTAAATGCAAGAAAAAAAATAGTAAACTAATGATAACATATCTGGAGCACTAAATAAGATAAATAGAGTAGTGGATAAAGCTTATTATATATAGTTAAGAAAAGATTAATGGTTATGATGACTGCTTCTGCTATATATGGTAGTTGTAAGAGTGGTTTTAAGTAAATTAAATGTGTAGAAATTCAAGGAAAATGTATGCACCTATATTTGAAATACTTGAGATTATTAAAGAGCATAAGGTACATGATTAACATACAGTTGAAGCTAGTGTATTGATTGATGGAATAGAGACTTTTAATATAATTTTTGCAATATATTTGATGATTAACATCTTAAAATTTACAATGAATCCCGACAAAAAAAAAATCAAGATATTAAAAATGCAATGAGATCGGTATAGATATCAAAACAACGATTGCAAATGATGAGGGAGAATGGCTGAAGTTCTTTATTAGATGAAGTATCACACTTTGGTAGTGTATTTGAAATTAATGTGATAGATATGAATTTCACTTTTAAGACTCATCGATGATCAACAAGAAGAGCTGAAGAAATAACAAATTTATATTTTTACTATGCAGAGTTATTTACACTATAATCAATATGTAAGTTAGTACTATTACTAAATTACTTCTTTGTGTGACATGTCTAAATCCAAATAATTCATTCTCATCTTTTGATAAAGAAAAATTAATACTCCTTGCAGAATTATATACAAATGACTTTTCTATAATGGAGCTTGTGGTCCTTCAACATCAATTATTAACCTATATTATTGATATGTGCATAATTGCTACTACAATAGTAGAAAGAGCATTTTCTACAATTAGAATTATCAGGCATCGATTGTGTAGTAGAATGGGTGATGAATGACTCAATAATTGTTTAGTAACTTAAATTAAGAAAGAAGTGTTTGACTTGATTCTGAATGAAGTTATAATGGAATAAGGGTAAGGGTTGCAAACAAACTGAGCCAAGCATGTGTGTGTGTTTGAGTTCAAGCTTCTTTACCATTATCAAATTCGAGCTTTTAGAATGGTATTCAAGTTTGAGATTATTTACCATTATCGAGCTCGATTCGAGTTTATTCATGAGCTTGGTTCAAATTGGATTATCGAGCCTATTAACGAGCAGCTCATTTAATGAAATAAATGAGATTTAATCAAACCTTAATCAAGCTTGTTCGCGAGTATTTTGTTGAGAATTATACATGAGATGTATCAATTAAAGCTTATTAAGCCTAAAATAAAAAAAAATTAAACAATATTATTCAAAAACAAGCTTTAATCAAGCCTTAATTGAGCCATAATCAAGCTTCTTAATGAGCTTGTTTTCGAGCTTTAAATGATGTTATTCATAAGCATAAATGAAAAAGCGACAAGCTATTCAAGGTGTTCACTTAGCATTTGAGTATTTACAAAAGTCTTCAAACTTGTTCAATTAATTAATCAAGCGATCATGAACAATCTCTAATCGAGTCGAGCCATGAGCTTTGTTGAACGCTCAATTCATTTGCATAAAAAATGCAAAATAGAATGCAAAACTTATAATTATTATCGTTTGTCAAACTCATGGAATCAAACATAATGTAATGCAAGATTCATTTTTTTAAAATATACACATTAAAATTTGTCCACTCTCAATTTTGATGTTGGTGCCACCGTTACCACTGCACCCCTCTAATAATGCAGGCCTAACAACATCTAACACAATGGATTAGGCTTGTTGGTAATGATTTACACAAGAGTTGTCCATAATTTAAGCCAAATCCGCCAAATGGTCAAAGGCCACAAAACTAATCACACACTAATTTAAAAATCTCGTTTTACCCCATCTCACCCCAAATCCATGATGGGCGCTTTTAAAAATAAGCATCATTAGAAACTTAATTAAGAAATTAAGTATCATTAAAAAAAATAGAAATAAGTATAGTCACCCACTAAGTGGGCAACTAGGTAACTACGTCGACTTTGATGTGACAGGCTAATTTAATGTGATGCTTGCCTAAGAAGTGAGCACTCACCGTTACATCTCGTGGAGTGCCACTAACTAACCGGTTCAGGATATGTAGGCTAGTGGTTACCACGGGGGCTTAATTGTAGAGAAATTTTTTTTGAACATGTGATTAGCTATTACATCAAGGATTAACTTTAAGATCTTATGTTTTTGCTTTAGGTTTAGATGTTCTATTAATTAGTTTTAAGCCCTTATCATCAATAGAGGTGAACCTAGTCTCAGAGTTTTCATTTAAGTAGATCTAAAACTAAGTATATAGATGATTCATTACAAAATGAATAAAAGTTCTTTAAGTCATTCCAAAAAAGTGAGTAAAAGTATTTACATAAATGGATGATCCAAAAATAAAAAAATAAATAAGAACAAATGTAGTACATATGCACAAATAGACTATCCTAAACATCTAACGCTCATCGAATCGCACTCCCTAGGTGTGTCGTGCACGCGATGGACGATCAGTATGATGGTGGCCCTCCAATACAAGATCTTCAAAAGTCTGCCTGGATAGTCCGGATAAGATAGGCGGTCAGACTCAAGGGGTATGTAGAAGGACTCGATGATACATAGATGGACCTGAATCAACATATATAGATGGTCCGATGCTCCAATCATGTTATGGGACATCCTCAGACTATCAAATGTGTCACCAATATGTCCTCAAGAGCATAATACCTTGTACATATCTACGGCTCCCTATAGCTCATGCTCATCTACATGGCTGAAGTACGGCTAGGAGATGTCCTGAGTCGCCAAGATGTGCTTTGACCGCATGAAAAAATAGTGTGTGAAATTATCCTCAAGTAACATATTTTATTCAACTAAATACTTATGTTAATACTTACATATATACGCTCTATAAGTGCTTTGGGATAGTAAGTGGTCAGAGGATTTGTCGGGGTGGCCAGTAGGTAGAGAGAAGTCCAAGATCTGAACCAGCACTTGTACTGATTGATAGCCGTAAGCCTATCCTCATCTTCATCCAAGCCCTCTGCCTCTCCAAAGCAGAAATGCGCACCTAGTGGTAATCAACCCAATCAACATCCACTTTGCCTCAACCATCGACCCTTTTGAAACTAGGGTCAACTGGTGCCACATCTCGTATGAGTAATCACGACTCGACTGTAAATGCCACTCCACCCTCTTCCATGATCACGGACTCGTGTCAACCATATATCGAAAAGCTGTATGTGATAGACGTAACTTGATATGCTCAGTGTATGGCTCCCAAATTACCTGCATATCTTAAAAATTATATTAAATTAGAATATGCATTATATAAATTTGAATCAAAATGTACTCTGCAAGTCC
The DNA here is from genome assembly GCA_021442155.1 of Cymbidium sinense. Taxonomy (NCBI): domain Eukaryota; kingdom Viridiplantae; phylum Streptophyta; class Magnoliopsida; order Asparagales; family Orchidaceae; genus Cymbidium; species Cymbidium sinense. The sequence goes on from CM038215.1 coordinate 100,747,627, forward strand.
AACCTGGTATGCAAGCTATCCAACTCATTTTATGCAACATTTGTCATTGGCATAGAACATATCTCTCGTTCCACTTATGCACACAATACATTTAAAATAAACGTATACACTAAAAATTTGAAAGTGTTGAAAGTAAAATATACCTTAAAATAATGCTAAGACCGTCAAGATCCGTCGGATATGGCACATGTAGGTTGGCCTCCCACATGAAGATGCTTCCAAGATCATATCTATAGGAGTTGTAGGCAGCGAGCCATGTTGGCCCTGCTGGGCCTAGTAAACTCATTGAGTTCCTTGTAGAGTGGGCCAGAAGTGCTCCTCCTATAGACAACGTACTGAATGAATCTAGGTCCTCTAGAAGTGGAAGATACTGCAGGTGGATCTCAGAACCTGATGTATCCGACAGTAAGAAACACCCAATAAGAAATAGAATGTAGGCACACAGGTGCTTGAAGTACTTTTCAGTGCTCAGATGCACGTATGACTCTCTGTAAAAAGCCCACCTAAGCCACCTCAATGCTGCCGCATGTGTTCCACATCCCGGTCAATCGATGTGTGGATCGATCATGGGTACACCACATCCGGTATAGAGTGTCATCCCAAATAACTCATCGCAGAATCAGCCTAGCCCATCTCTTCCCCTCACCGATCACACCAATAATAAATGTGGCTCATCAACACGTAATCCTAGGATCATCGCCACATCCTGGAGCATCACAGTCATCTCACCAACATCTAGGTTGAAGCTATTGGTCTGTGGAGACCATCTCTCAACCAGGCGAAGCGATGATGATCTGAGGATGAAATGAAGTCGCTAGACACCAGTCCGCCGCTCTAGTCCACTAATGAATCTTCGCAAGTGATGGGTCACTCTTCAAAAGCAAGTGTGAAGCAGCCTCTAGAATAGTGCTCTGCAAAAAATAATATGATCGATCAGTCATTAGCCAAAATAAAAATTATGTAGATGTAATGTAGAAACATAAATTAAATATTACTTACAGTATCAGGGTGAGCGGCTCTATGCCATCCATGTAGGGAGGCTATGCTAGGGTGGACTTGAGTGGTCGCCTAACTATGGGTGGCCTCCCTATATAGCAGGCCGACGCCTAACTAGTGGGTGCTCTCCATCGCATCCTATTGAAAAAATAAATAAATGCGAGTGAGTCGAGACAAATAATGAAAGGGAAAATTGAAGCATAAAGTAAGCCAAAAAAAAGTACTGCAACCTACAAGAAAAGTCTAAGTAACATGCACTAAACATATACATTGTATGTTAATGTATCTATAACATACTTCTACTATTAACATTACGTGGGCACGATGACTCATAATGTCCAGTTGTCTTGCATAGACTGTAGGTTCTACTACTGCTAGCTCTATTTTCATCCATTGTATTTCTGAACCTATTGGTATGAGGTCTACCTGACCTTCTACGAAAATTGGGTGGTTGTAATGCTACTAATCCATGCTCTGCATTGAAAGATGGCCAGTCAGAATGGTCAAGCAAAATGTGAAACTCATTTAAGTATGATGCATGTGACACACACGTTAGATGATTTAATCTTCTAAATCTCAATGCAGCAACAACATGCAGGCATAGCCAATGATATATGGTTGTTTTGTTGCAACTGCAGTTACATTAGCTATTATCAAGCAAGTCAACTTTAAATGATCGGCTTGACCTATCAAACACGCATTTCCTGGGTTGATATTCACGGAGAAATGTCGCTTCCCTTCAAGATGTTGTACCATTGGATACCCTTTGGGTGAAAATAGATAAGTTGACCTCCTCTTCGAGTGAGGCAAGTCTTTTCATGAATAATGCAACTAAGTTGTAGTAAATAGCAATAATTAAAGCCTGAATCGGTAAAACAATGAGCACGCTTTCAAAATACCGTTGAAACATTCACATGCATCATTGCCAGTAACGCATCTCACCATCATATACAAGTGACCATTTGACACGGTTGCATTCCACAAGCCTTTTGTGAGCTTCTTCTTTCACATTTTTAATATCTGACATGAAATGATTAAACTCACGAATATCATCAATGTTTCCTGCCATATACATCTTCTGGCATAGAAATTTAACATCACCAATACTCAATCTAATCACTTTTTTAAAATTTTCAAATGTCAAGCGTGGTTCCGTGGATAGCCCATGAAAAACTTATCTATACCCATGTAACAAACCGATGTTTATCGATATGATGCACCAATCACGCCTAGACACTATAAATATAATATCATGTAAACATATTAAGAATCACAACCAAGAATCAGACTTACTCTACAATAGTAAAGGCAAGAGGAAATAACTCATTATTTCTATTTATTCCAACAGCAGTTAATAACGTACAACGATACTTACCTAACAAAAATGTACCGTCTAAGCTGAGCAGTGGGTGGCATCTATCCTAGCTCATAATGGAAGGACCAAATGCCTAAAAAAGTTTTAGAAGCGTGTACCGCTAGATCAATTATAGACGTAGTAAACTAGTACAAACTAATTCCATGTAAAGGCTAAGAGTTCTGTAAGACTCTTCCCAACTGCTAAAGATTGCTTTTATTGCCTTACGCCTTGCATCCCAGACCATCATGTAGGAAACTTTAACATTAAACTTTGACTCCATTCTACCTATAATCTCCTATGTTTGATCAATTTGATGCGATCACGTATAATGAAATAAGCTATGAATTTTGAACTGACTGATGACGCGTTAACTATATTGATATCTATGATTTTCCTTATGGATATTCTCTCACCCTAAGCGTCGCTTTATTACAATGCAAACGCCAATTACATGGTATGGGACTATCATGATATACACATGTAACCATATAGTTCTTTTGGTTAAGGCAAGCTTTGGAACATTATTCACTATACACCACCCAATAACAACAAACAAAGACTTAGTTTTGCAAAACACATTCCTTCGACAAGGTCCCGGGATTTCAATATCTTTGTTAAGACATTTTCATTAGATGGACCGTCAAAGTAAATATTATTATCCTACTCTCTCGTAGTTTGACATATCCTTACATACTCGTTTGTAGACAACATTTAACTTTCACTATCAATATTCTAGAGTGAATGATTTTTTAAAAGATCATGACTGGCTACATTCCCAATCAGAGTAGCTTCTAACTCAAGTAAACAATCATCATCACTGATATCATGCTTAGACTCACTATTTGAACCACTGCTCACAGTCTGATACTCATCATCGCCTGCAGCACTCTGAGGCACATACGGTTCCTCTGAATGATAAATAATATCATCGCTGCCACAAAATTCATAAGCAAGATGACAAACTTTGATATTAAATATTACAAGTATAAACAAGGAAAGGTTGACAAGGTATTACCTAGGAATCAATTCATCAAAGTCATCGCCATAGTATGTCGATAAAATCCGTGTATGCGTCATTGGTATATCTCCGACCGGATCGTAATGTGGATGCAACATTAGCATCCTCCACTTCCACATACAACACTAATATCTGACGGAAAGTTTCATCCAGTGTAACATCACAAACTTTATCATCAGATATAATAGACGCTATAAATCCGTTACCCAGCGGATAACGACATATAAGACTTACAAAGTGGTGAACTAATCAATCAATGATATCATAATGCTATTTCAATTCCTAAGGTGTAACATTAATCAACGACCTCCCACATAACGCGTGAATCGCCATCGATACTTAGTTCAACTCCATAGAAAAATATCAACGAAACAAACTCTCTACTCATTTCTTAAATAACTGGAGAATAACCAATCATATCAATATTTCCTAAATCTAAAAAAATATTGTGCGTCCAAATTTATTTGTAGAATAAACTACATAAATCATAAGAAATTTAAATCAATTGACACTTTATACAAACGCCGCTATCTAACGTGACTACAAGTAATGAGGCTCTAAGCTTATAGGTCAACTACAACAACTCAAACTCAACTCGTACCATTCAAAAATATGTCGTAGACCCTAAATAATAGTATACTCAACATATTATCACCTAAAATTACAAATAAATTACCCGAACCATAACGCTAACACAAACTTATAAATCAAATCCAACCACAAAATTCTAACCATACAGCTCTAAGCCCTAAAACACATACTCTATTAATTTATAAATGAGAAGAAATAGGGATTTATGTGTTGACAAAAAAACGGAATGTGTGCAAAATTGTAGAATCAGGGAAACTTCCACGAACAAAATGGAGTCTAAGCTAATGTTGGGCTATTAGATGGAGAGGGAAGTCGTCAAACGTAGTGGACGCGGCTGTTGGGAAGAAAATGGGCTGCTTTTGGCTAGAAGGAGAAGATGGAACAATGTCGGTGGTTGGAGCAATGCCGATGGCTGCTGGGAAGCTTGGAGACTAAAATGACCATGCTCGGAATAGGCAAGATGGTGGGCGGCTCGTGTGGAGACATCGGAGGCTCGCGTCGGAGGCGTCGGGGGCGGAACGAATGATTACAGAGAAAGAATAGGGCTGATCGTTAGTCGTTGATTTTAACCTCCAGTCGCCACTAAGTGGAAGGAAGACCCATGTAAATCAAGTCAATCGCCTAAGAATCGGCTTTATGTTAGCATAACTTCCACGTCATGTCGGAGCTTACGTGGCTACCTAATCGTCCATTTAGTGGACAACTATATCTATTTTTAATTTTTTTTATGATACTTAATTCCATAATTAAGTTTCTATACAGTACTTATTTTAAAAGAAGTTTCCCTCCATGATTAACAAAATCCTAGAGAATTTACGGGATTTAGACAGAAAGCACGTGGCCCTTGTCTTCAACAGTGCGAGTCTCACCTCGTGGGAGGTTTCGGGAAGCCGCAGAAAGGAGACGGAGAGAATGGCAAGGATTTTAACAGAGACTCCGACATGCAATACAGTGGAGTAGGAAAAAGGGAAAACGAAACTATACTTCGATATAGACGAATGACTGTTCTTACCTAGTCCATGGGTTTCATTGCAGTCTCCCCCGCCGTAGTCAGACACATCCTCAACTCCTCCTCAACTCCTCATCCCTAGATCTTGAGAGATGGTTCCGCTTTGAAGAAGGGATGCCAGGAGTTCTGTTTAACATTAATAGTGATTTTAAATTCAAACTCTCCAAAAAATTCTTTCAAAAAATAAGAATTTTAATTTCATATTTAAAATGTGTGCATCTTTTCTAAACATATTTCTGATCTGCAATAAACCAAATGAGTAATTATAATATGTGAGTATTTGTCAAATGCTAATGAGCCATAATATAATTTATGAATATTTAATAAATATTAGATAAATGCCCTATAAAAAATCTCAAAATGAGCTCTCTTATCATCTCTATTCACTCGAGAAAAAATTTATTTAAAGATGGATTAGCTCTAAAAGATTCAAATATATTATGAAATTTTTTAAAGATCATTTTATTTAATTTTTTTATTTTATTTTATTAATATTTTAATTTAAAATAAAATATGTTGATATATTTAAAATATCTTATATTTATTTTTATATGATGGTTGCTTGTTGCTGGAGAAAATATTAACTTCTATAATGAGATGCAGACAAATAGTGGTGATAGTTGTTTTACAAAATACTTAATAATTATTGAGTGATTATACAAAAATGTGATTTATTTAAAAAAATTATGAAAAATTAAATCAAATAAAAATATTATTAAAAATACAAAAAATAAAAATGATACCAAACATGCCCTAAGTGATCCTTGGTTGTCTATGCTAAGAGATAATAATAGGTGATAGTAGTTAGATGTGGTAAAGAAATATATAGAAAGATTGGAGGCATGCAAAGAGTGGAATTGTAGTTGGATTGTGTAATGTCACATGTTGAACAAACACATTATCACTTACAAACTAGCTATGATTGTTGCAATAGCGAATCATAGATGTGGACAGGGATGTAAGCATGTATAGAGGCGACTTACTATAGGTGTCAAGAGAGTTTGATTTTCTCAATAGTGTTGGTTGATCGGATGTTGATGAACCATCAAACTAAATTTGAATTGAATGTTTGGAGTAGTTTGATTAGAGCTAGAAGGAAGGAGATTGGATCGGCCTGCCATAGTATGTTAAAAAGTTATGGCATTGAAGTTTTATTCTAATGTTTGACATATGTTTGGTCAGATGGAATCAAGATTTGTGCCTAGTTGTATCTTTTTAGATTCAAAATAATTGAGCCAATTGGATAATATAATTGATTGGTCATCACAACTTATCTTTGGTATACTAGAATTGATTTGTCTTCATAATTCACCATTGAACGTATAATTTTCTTAACATACCACCAAAAAAATATAAGGGTTATCTGCTATTGTTATCTAGCATTTATATATATATATATATATATATATATATATATATATATATATATATATATATAATTCATCAAAATTCTTCTTCTGCAATGTATGCTATTGTCCATAATTATGAAAATTTACTATAGTGTTATCAAGTAAAAAAATATATTAAATCTTCATAATATAGATGTAGTATTATGTTCTTACTAGAAAAATGTGCTAGTAATAAAATATTAAAATCAAAAATAGGAGAATGTTGTCAATTCTCATGTGGATTAAATCAATCAATTGATTTAACATATAAATCAAAACAAATAACCTTTTTCTATTCTCTCCTTTAACTTACCAAAGTTGAGTGGGAAACGAAATGAGGAAGTTTCTTATTAAAATAATTTAAAGGTATAAATGTATTTTATCAAATTTTAATCTTTTAATGGGAGTTTCAATTGTGCAATTAATAAATTCTTAGGTCAAACAAGTGTTTCAAAATTATAAAATAACTGAATGTAAAGTAGTACATTGAGTTACAAGCATATTGGTGAAAACTATTCATAAAATAAAATACAGTCATACAAAGATATATTATTTGATCATATAAGAGTTCAATATTATTTGACTTTGTCATGTAATATCTTAAATCATATATACAATCGTTATGATTTTTTTTACTCTAATTAAATTCTAAGTTTGACTAAGGTAAATACTAATATTAATGTCATTGCCGGTCACACTAATGTTTAACATCGGCAATAATACCAATGCTTGATGTCAAAAAACACTAATCAAATTTATTTTTTAATGAAACAAAAAAAGCCCTGGTCAATGGTCATATATCCCAATTAATCTGTGTCATCTCGTTTATTAAAACTATCGCCACCTTACACTTGTTAACGTTCTTCTAAATAGGAGCCGTAACTTTCTCAACGATCTCCATTCTCTTCCTTTAAATACTCAACCCTCAACTCTTCCCTTCCTATCTTTATTCTATTGAGCTCAAACTCATTAGCAGTAGCCGCCGTCCAGTCGCCTGAAACCAACGTTGCTGTCTACTCTTCAATTCTGATCAGCCGAGCCACCGCCTCACTCTCTTTCCTTCTGTCAATCGATCAAACACTGCTGTCTCCATCCACAAAGGTTCATACTAAACTTAGATCGACTGATCGTTCTATAGCTTATTAGATGTTGATATTCAATAAAATAAATTGACGAACAGATTTTTTGATGAAAAAACAGTAAAAAAATTTGTTAAAATCTGTTGATGATAAAATTTTCTGACGGATTTTCATAGTTTTCTGTTGGTAATAAAATCTTCTTCAAAAAAGCATTCCCATGCATAAGACATTCATTGGCAACGCTTTTATTATTATTTTTTTTTCTGAAATATTTTGATGATGGATCCCTTCATTTTATCTGATCATATGTTGATGGATGTAATTAGTGGCATGAGTCTAGTTTGAATATTAAGAAGGATGTTTAGTTATTTAAAAGTTGTTAATTAATCATATGGATCCCTTCATTTTTCTTTACAATTATACATCCTAATCTATAAATTTATAATTGTAATTTTAATTTTTAAACTTCTTTATATCAATATATGTATTACAAATGGTCCCAAAAATATATGTATTACAAATATATCCATGCCAAGCACAAAACCACATTAATATATGTAAGATTACATATCAGAATTTTACATATTAACATAAAACTTATAAATGTTGAAATTATCATTCTATAAAGCAAAAAACAAAGTGAAGAATGCATAAAATGTTATGCAAAACTTCTAAAAGATGAAGTCTTTAACTATAAATTCAAAATATTATTGTATTTGCTCTCTTCCCAACTCTTTCATAAGCATGCTATATGACCCTTTATTATACAAATGAGATTCTTTGAAACATATAAAAAAAGTATATTATTACTAATTATAATTTTATTGAATATCTTAATAATAGATAAAATATCATAAACATAATAAGTGCATTTAAAATAAATTCATTTTTTTTCATTATATGTGAGTTTAAGGAAATACTAATTATTAAAATAACACTAATCACTAATTATCGGTTATATATAGTATATGTAATTTATATTTATAGAAAAGAAAAAGCTTTGACCAGCCATATTTCCTAATTAATGTTTCTTATCACTTCTATCAAAGCTGCAGCCACCTTACACTTGTTCACATTCTTCTTCGTGAGAGCTGTAACTTTCTCGACGATCTTCATTCTCTTCCTTTAAATACTCAACCCTCATCTCTTCCCTTCTTTTTCTTCTCTTGAGCTCAAATCCATTAACATTTGTCGTCGCTTGCCCAGTTGCCTTAAACCAACCGACATTGCTGCCGACATCTCAGTTCAAATCATTCGAACCACCAACCTCACTCTCTTTCTCTGTTGTTGGTCAATCGAACGCAGCCTCCATCTACAAAGGTTCATACAAAATCTAGTTAAAATGAATGACCTTTCTACACCTTATTAGATGCTAATATTGGATAAAATAGATTGACCAACCAGAAGCTAGTCATTTTTCAATATACTTGAAATATTTACATGATATTTGAGACTGTTCTCTTGGCTCATAAAATTATTTCTTATCTTTTTAAAAAAATTTTATTCAAGGATCTATATTGTCAAGAATTGTTTATTTGAGTTATAATAAAGACATACAACAAGAATACATCCCATCATTCAAATTTTATTTACAAAATGGAGCATGTCCAAGAGCTATCTTTCATATGCTTGTAGCAACCATGCATTATCATCGATTTCTAATATGGCTATAGCAATCTAATCTCTCATGTTTTTTACATGCGCTCTTTCATTTATTTTCTATTTGGTTAAGAATTTTGAATGCAAGTAAATATAGATTTTAACTTTTTTTGGTGTTCTTGAAATAAATTTTCAAGATAATGTAATGTATTCCAAATATTACATATTATTTTGGTGGATTTGGAATTTGTTTAATTTGAGCAATCAAACACCGAATGAAAGTTGCGTCATTTCACCGCCGTACACCGCCACCACCACCGCTGCCAAGCCGCCGTCCTTCAAATTACTTTACATTACATTTTTTAACCAAACAAAACAAAACAAAGTCATGAATTTATAAACTCATCCAAACAAATGTAAAGTAATCCTTTTACACTGCATTCCTTTTCAGCCAACCAAACAGCCCTTAATGATTTATGAATGCAGGAATAATCCAAAACAATAATATGACATTCATTAGATACACTTTACCCATCTACAAGCAAGAAAATAGGATGCGTCCCAGCTTCTGCTTTGATGTTCAAATGTTGCAATAATGTAAAATGAATATCTTGAATAATCATTCATATCCAATCATAAATGAAACTATTTATCATGTTCGCAATGGAATTCAATCTTTGTCATTCAACATAGTTCCTAAAGGTTACACTCACAAATTCCAACACAAAGAATTTCAGATTTTGTAATGATTGACTTTGAAGCAACATGTGATAAAATCAAGCCAGATCCTCAAGAGATCATTCAATTTCATTCTATTCTTGTAAATAGCCTAACATGATAGATAGAAGATGGCTTTCAAACATATGTCCCATCTACTCATTACTAAATTATGATTTTTATAAAGAGCTCACAAGAATTCAACAAACTAAGGTTAATATTTATTTCTATCTTATTAAAAAATATTTTTTGGTTAATGTTGGATACTAAAGCACAACATAATATGTATTTCACTTCTTTTCTTTTTTTTTGCTTATTTTACTATTTTAATTTTTTTTATGATAACTTTAATAAGTATATATAAAATTTTCTATATTTTTTTTACAATGCTATTTATTCCTACAAGAATCAATTGCTTTTTTTAGCCATTTTACCTTATAGCTTATAAAATTGAATATTACATTTCTATATAACTATATTATTTATTTATACAATATTTCATGTGTAGGTGGATAGTGGTGTTTCTATTAGTAAGGCTTTATTCTCCCATGACATATGGTTGAGGGAGAGAGGAATTAATCAAACAAATTTTACTATCATGACTTGGACTAATTGGAATTGCAGCACAATGTTAGAATCAGAATGTAAATTGAAGAGGATCTACAAGCTTGCCTACTTTAATAGGTACATTCTTTTTTTTTTTCTTTTTGATACTTTTTTTTTCAAGTTTGAATTTTGTTTGCACAATCTTAAATACGAGAAATCAATCAATGAAATAAACCTTTTATCATAGGACTAATAGCTTCATAAATTTTAATATCACAAATCATTCAACAGATATGGACTTCAATTAGAAGTTGCATGTTGACCTCTATGTACATAAGTTGAGTTGAGCTTACAAGATAAATTGACGGACTTTGGATGCAACAACGCAAAATCAAAGAAATACACTAAGCATCAAAACCGCCGAATGGTCTCCGACAAATGGATTCGCATCGCGTCAAACATCAAATTGATCAAAGTATATGTACTGCATAATTTGACGGTCATCATCAAGATAAAAAAAATCGTCGATCGCCTCAGCATCAGGTCGAAAGCGTGATGATGCCCAAACAACATCCGTTTGTGAAATTGATCACCCGTTAACGTTGAAATATTGAAACCTATCAAATGAGACTGCCTGCAGCCAATTCGGATGAGTTTGCGCGAATGTCGAGCAATCGGAAGTGATGACGCACGTGTTTGAACCAAAATTGACTTGATTCCGCGCTAACTTTAATAAACGACCCATCATGAAATGGATTATGCCGTTGAATCCGGAACATCGAATTTTCTTAGAAACGACATCCATATTGCATGATTACTTTTTCATATAAATATGGTCATGAAAATAACTAAATTCAGATATTTAATTTAATATTGATCAAATTTATTTTTTTTAATATTCGAATTATTTCAGAATTAATTCAAAGAAATTTGGGTATAAATTATTTTCAAAATAGGCCTAATTCTATTCAAAAATTTGAAATCCTGTTCAACTTAATTTGAAAGGACAATTAAGCTGCAATTAAGGCTCTCAAATCCTAGAATTTCTTCCTGATTATTCCCCTAACAGAAGGGATGAAAAAAAAGGAGAAGCTCTATCTTCTTCCTGCCCGACGGGTTCAATCGAAGAAGATGGTTCTTCTACAAGAGAATAAACAAGTCTCTAGTGAAAGGGAAGAAAAATTTAGAGTACTTAGACCCCGATTATGATTCTGAACCTACTTATGAAAGTGAAGTTCAGTGTATCTTTTCAAGAAGGACGGTAGACCTATTGATATCAGAAGATTCATTAGTCATCATGTCAATTCCTTTTCAACATTTCAAGGAAGTCACTCCACGTGATTCACATTGTTGAAGAGTTAAAGACTTTTTATGTGCCTCCTTTGCCTAGAAGTGATAAACATGAAATTTCATTCTACAAGTCTGAAGAGTGCTACCACAAGGATTCTGATTGGCTCGTGCAATTCGATTGCTCTAACAATATGGTGCCAACTAGAATGCCAATGTATTATCCTCTAAGGATTCACAAGATGATGCACAAATTGGGAGTCGATGTCAGAACAGAAAAATGGCGAGCCCACTTCTTTGATACTCTCTTGGATCTAAAAAGTCCACAGGCCTCACAAAAAGGTGATAACTATACTACTAAAGGCTTTGGATATGTCTGACGTAAACACCGTGGAAGAAAAACCTGTTCTGCGGTGACAGAAAAAGAAATTGAGACCGAAATTGGAAATGAAGATGACCTTTATGAGATTTATCTAACAAATGATAAAGAAATGGAAGCCAAGCCAATGCCTTAAGAGCTTGAAGATGGTGGACAAACAGCTACCATAGATGAGTTAAAAGAAATTAACTTGAGAATAGAGGATGATCCCCGCCCAACTTTCGTCAGTGCCCTTATGCTTGAATAAAAGATTGAAGAAATGAAACTCTGCTATGTTAATTCAGGGACTAGTTTTGCTTGGACATACTCTGAAATGTCAAGCCCCTGAGGTGGCAGTTCATAAACTCACCATCAAACCAGATGCAACACCTGTTAAACAAGCTCATAGGAGAATAAGATTAGAAATTGAAGAATAGGTAATTACAGAAACTAATAAGCTGATCAAAGCAGACTTCATCTGGCAGGACAAATATGCAGATTAGATATGCAATATCGTCCAATTATGAAGAAGAATAGCCAAATCCGTATCTGCATTGACTTCCGAGATCTGAACAAAGCATGCCCAAAAGATGATTTTTTGCTTCTAATATCAGAATTACTAGTGGACAATACATCCAACTATGACATGTTCTCATTCAAACGGATCATCATCGATAATCAAATCAAGATGGCTTCAAAATGAGAAGCACACATCATTTAAGACAACGGTATATACATATGCCCTTCGATTGAAGAAGAATCCGGAGCTACATATCGAGGATCATGACATGCATCTTCGACAACTTGATTCATCAGAAAGTATAATGTTATGTGGATGACCTCGTCATTAAGAGCATATAGAAGATCATTCGATGACCCAAGATGATTTTGAAAGAATTAGATCTGATCTCAAGATGAATCCTCTTAAATATTCATTTGGGGTTTCATTCGAAAAGTTCAAAGAACGGAAAAGACAAAGAAATTGAGATCAACCATAATAAAATCAAAGCGATAGTGGATATGTCACCGTGAAGAATCTTACGCTTTGGTACAAAGATATTTGGCATTCATCCGACATTTCATATCAATCAAATGTCAACCATTTATTAAATTGATAAAGAAGAATACACCATTTAAATGGGGATGAATGTCAAGAAGCATTCGATAGCATCAAAAGACACCAAATCCACCAATTTTGTAGCTAATCTTGGGAAAGCTTCTCATTTTGTATCTGCACTTATAAGAATCGCTCGAGCATTGTTTGCAGACAATGAAGAAGGCAAAGAAAATGCTATCATATCACCGAAGATTGATAGAGTGAAGTAAAGTACTCTCGAGCACTGCACCGATCTTCACGCCCATAAGCGACATTATATGTTACCATATAAGATAACACTTATATCAAAGATCGATGCAAAGTTCTTGATGACAAGACTGATCATTTGACACGATGGGCGCAATGCTCACATTTTGATATTACATATATATCTGAGCTATAAATGGAAAAATACTAGCAAATTTTCTCCTACGCATCCCATCCCAACAAATTCAGCAGTCAATGATGATTTACCTGATGAATAGATTCTACTTATCCACAAAAGAGAAAAGCTGCAGATCTGGGAAATGTATTTTGATGGTGCATCATTTGTTAAGCCCGCTCCCAAATTTGCCAAAAGCAAGAACTAACGATCTCATCTTCATAACACCAAAAGGTGGCATAATAAGGGGCTCATACAAGCCGATAATCGAGAACCAATAGTGATGAATGAGGCATTGGTGGCAGGTCTCGAATAAGTTGTTATTATCGGCATCCATAATTTAAGAATCTTTGGAGACTCATAATTGGTGATCAACCAAGAATTGGGTCTCTATAAGATTAATAAGTTTGAATTGATGTACTATCATAAGTGAGTGCTTGAGCTCATGAAGCAAATTTCAAACGTTAAACTGTCCCGAGTTTCTTGATCGAAGAGTAGCAAAGCATATTGTCTGGCCAAGCTAGCAAAAGAAATGAACATGATGATGATAATTTGTGTTGATTGAAGTGTCCACTCAAAGTTACAACCAAGAAATCAAATTCTCCACAGGTAGAGGGGACATCAAACTCAAGGCAGCATAAAATATTTCAAATTGCTCCTCACTTACTCAAAGGACGACAAGTACAAGAGAGAAAAACTCAAAAGTACTGCAAAGAAATCATACGAAGCTTTCATAGTGGAAGAGCCTGATGATTGAAGATAACCCTTCGTCAATTATTTCAAGAAAAATAAATTGCCAATTTATAAATCACTAGCCACGCAAATTACAAAAAGGATCTTACGATATGCCTATATTAATAATACATTGTACTGTAGATTCTTTGAACAAATATGACTGTGAAGCTTATGGACGGATGAAGCCAACAAAGTTATGCCTGAAATTCATGAAGAACTTTATGCACTAGTCAGTCCTAAATGAGGATGTGGATACTATTGGCCTTTAGTAGTGAAATACTGCATAAATCATGCCAGATAATGTCATGAATGTCAAGTCCACGGGGATCTCATTCATCAACATCTGAATCATCTACATCCAACAATAGCATCCTGGCCATTCGAAAGTTGGGTCACGGATATAATTGGGCCAATTGATCCTCCATCCTCAGTCGGACATCGATTCATTTTAGCAGCTACTAATTACTTCTCCAAGTGGGATGAAGCTGCTCCATTCAAGGAAGTAACTGCTGATCGAGTCGTTGACTTCTTCACCAATAATGTTGTCTATAAATTTGAGGTGTCACGATGAATCATTTCAGACAACCTTTCAAGAGTGCAAAGATATACAAATTCGATGAATGACACAAAATCGATTAGTGATGCTCATCAATCTACAATCCAAAGGCCAATGGTTTAGGAGGCTTTCAATATAATATTGGTAAAACTACTCAAAAAGATTCTCACGAAGAATAAAAAGAGTGGCACACTAAAATGATACACACTATATAGAACAACTTACAAAATGCCAACCGATGCCACTCTTTATGCTCTAACATTTGGAGTTGAAGCTATTCTACTACTAGAAGTTGAGCTACCATCACTTCGATCCCAATTCAATCTTACTCAAGATGAGAATGCTCGCATGTGTATGGAAGAGTTGGATGCTTGACGGAGTTAGACTCCAAGCTCAACAAAGTTTATAAATTTACCGAACGATGATGTCCAAAGCATTCAATAGTTCAGTACATCCTCGGATATTCCAGAAAGGTGAATTAGTTCTGGTGCTAAGAAGGTCAATCATCCCTTATCGCAAGATCGGTGAAAAATTTGAAGCTAACTAGGATGATCCTTACGTCATAGAGAAGGTGTACGAAGGAGAAGCCTACCAGCTTATTAACATGAATGATCAACGACTTATACCACCAATCAATGGTTGATATCTTTAGAAGTATCACAACTAACTGTGAATAAATATATAAATACTTAAATGAATCTTGCACTAATAAGGCATTCATATCAAATACATATGCAATGTCACTTGAAGATTCTCTCATAAAACGAGAACACATTTTCAAGTTACTACGAAAACCCCCTATTAGATAGGGGTATTTTTATATATTTAGCTAAGTCAACATCGTGCTTCAAGCTGAGATCCTTAGATAAATATATATAATAAATATAATGAGTTACATTTATATTAAAGAAGTTCAAACTATGTAATATATTTATGAACTAGTCTACAATATTAAATATGGGGTATTTTTATGATCAAAATTGTCCAATCCTCTCTGAAATAGGTCTTCTTGTATATGTATTTGGGTTGACATCGAACTTGAGATCCCTGAATATATCTATAATTGCTATTATTAAAGTTGCAGGCTCTTGCAAAGACAAAAATAATCCATTTTCATGCATGAAAAGATAGTCCTAAATGTCAAAAGTTTGTCTCCCAAATTTGTCAAATTCTACAGATCAAGTCAGAAGAACTCCCAATTTGAGACTTGATCCTAAGTTGGAAAAATACTAACCTATACATCTTCAAGTCTAGGACACGATGAGTTCTAAAGGGAACTCAATAGCCCACAAATGGTTGAGTTCGACGCCTCTTCACTCAACAAGGCGCAAGAAAAGATTGCAGTGAAAGAGCCCCCGTTCATTAGTCTGATGACCAAACCACCAAGCCATCACAACTTAAGTTGAAGACCCGAGTAGGTTCTAAAGGTCGGACTCAACAAGCCCACAAAATGAGTGTGAAACTCTCCTCACCAAGTCAAAAGGTCAGAGTGAAAGAGCCGCCGTTCAATGATGATATGCTCAATCTCAAACCAATATTTAGTGATTACAAGCAATTAGAATCCAAGACATCTTTCTACTTGATCGATGGACCAAGACAATATGAGAAAACAACTCAACTAAGAGCTACCTCAAATCATATCGCGTAATCCGACATCCCAATTCATTTTCAATGATCTGATCAAGCACAAAGCGCAGATCAAAGTTAATTTTCTCATCAACTCCGTCAAAGAAGAAAGCTTAAGACCGAGGAAGCGATTCCATAGTTCACACAAAGACAACAACTAAAAAGAATTATGGTTATTCATTTAAAGCACAAATTGCTAGGCGATAACTCAGATTGATCTAATATAAGCTGGAAGTCAGGCACCCTTCAATGAGTCTATCAAACAACAAGCACGGATTTGGGGCATACATACACTTCGATAAGTAAATATGGACAAATCGTAAATCATTCATCAAGCTTAAAGCTTGGACAAAAGAATTTTCAAATTCAAAGCAAATAAACTAATTCCTCCATCCAACTTGGTCAAGCATTAAGCAGGTCGAGAAAATCCAAATCTATGAAACCACAAAGAAAGAGACTTTCAACGAACCAATCAAGAAGTAGATGGTGGAAGAAGCCTTCAAAGAAACCATTGAAATTAAAGGAATAATTTGAGATTCAAGGTTGACTCAAAGGGTCAACTAGTTTTCAATAAACATGACTCGCTCCAGACAAAAATCACATTTGTTGGGGGGCATTTATTGACCTTAATGCATGCATCATAAGTTAAGTCGAGCTCACAGGATGAATTCGATGAGTTTTAGAGCAAATCGGCTAAAATATACGATATCATCAAAATGGTCGAAATGACCTCCGATCGACGAACGAACTTCATCATCACATTCAAAATGTCAAAATTGATCATAATATACATCCTGCACAATCCGACGGTCGATCAATCAAGGAGGGTCATTGATGCTCCGATGAGCATATCGAGGTTGGGAAGCCACGACGATGCCCAAACGACCTCTTTTCATGAAATTGATTGTACAATTAGTGTTGAAATGTCAAAACCTATCAAATGAGACTGTTCACACTCAATTTGGATGAGTCTGTGCGAATATCGAGCGATCGGAAGAGACGATGCATAATTTTGAACTGAAATTGACCGATTTGCCGAGTTGAATCAACAAATTTTCAATCGAAAAATCCGAATCCAAAATCGAATAACCTAAGATCGACATATATATATATATAATATCGCATGAAAATCCAAATTATAGCTAATTAAACAATTAAATAAAAACCCCTATAAATACCTACTTATATCTAACCCTAACCCCAACTCCCCACAGCCTCAAAAACTCCCACAGATGCCGCTCCCAAACTCCCTAATGCACGAAAATGAAGCTCCGTCAGGTTACGCCGTAAATGCATGACTCCCATGACTCCTCGTTCTCGTGCATTGAGCTCTTCCGCGCCTCAGATCCAAGCGTCCCTACATGCACGCCGCATATATGCAACCAGACCAGACGGCCATCATTACCCGCCAGACGTGTGCCCATACCCGCACGATCAAAGTTTGTGTTGAAATATAAGTACTCGTACATGTCTTTCTTGACGCGAGGAAAACTATGCTTGTTTGCGAGTATATAAGTACATGTACACGGCTTTCTTAGTGTAGCGGGAAAATATGTGTTTCATGCAGGTATCTTAGAGCCCCATACATACATTTCTTGGCATGGTGAGAAGGCGCATTCGGTTGTGATTTATACCACTCATACACGCCTTTCTTGGCGTGGCCCAAAGATACCCGATACTCTATGCAGGACGGATCGATGTCGCCAAATTTTCACACCACTAGAGGCCTAACAACATAACATTCGCCATAACTATAAAATTGATGTCTAAACTGACATTCTAGGTGTATAAGTACCCGTACACGCCTTTCCTGGCGTGATAGGGAAATCTGTTTCACGCAAGTACTTCAAAGCCTCATACATGTCTTTCTTGGCATGGTGAGAAGGCGCATTCGACCGTGATATTTATACCACATATACATGCCTTTATTGGCATGGTGGGAAGGCCCAGAAACAGAGGTAGCCCTACACGGGGGACGACGAGATGTCACAAATTCTATCAAATTTCTACACCAACAGGAGGCATAAATAGCTTAATAAAAATTCAACTACAAAGCTAAAATTAATGTTTAAACTGACATTGTAAGTATATAAGTACCTATACATGCTTTTCTTGGCATGGTGGAGAAATCTGTGTTACATGCAGGTGCTTCAAAGACCCATACATGCTTTTCTTGGCATGGTGGGATGACACATTCGATCGTGGTGTTTACACCACCCATACATGTCTTTCTAGACATGGTGGGTAGGCCCAGCCCCCGTTGTAGCCTCTTAAGTGGGGACAATGCCGAGAGGTTGCCGAAATGCTGTCAAAATTTAATCTAAAATATTATAATTGTAATGAAGACTCAATCAAAATAAGCAACATTATTCAAATCTCCTAAAGTTAGATTAATATTAAATTGAATAACCCGCATGGGCCCCGACACTATATTGAATGCTTAAATTTAGTGTCTGAGGATGCTACACCTGTTGATTTGGTCGACAGTCCAAAGTTAATAAAACCTAAAAATCTAATAAAAA
Source organism: Cymbidium sinense (assembly GCA_021442155.1). Lineage (NCBI taxonomy): Eukaryota > Viridiplantae > Streptophyta > Magnoliopsida > Asparagales > Orchidaceae > Cymbidium > Cymbidium sinense. The sequence continues at coordinate 100,766,489 of CM038215.1, forward strand.
TCTTAGAAAAATCTCAACTTACTAAAATATCTGAGAAGCTAATTCTATCATATGAAAGTAGATCTAATTCTCTATTATTAAATTAATATAGTTGACAAGACCTCAAACATCAAAATAATATATCAATAGAGATTTCAACCAGATGGGATATTTCAATCAAAATACAATCACAATTTCAGATCAAATTGACTCAAATGAAGTATCAATTCAAAAGCAAAATTTAACATGTCATCAAACTCAAAATGCTTAAATAAAAATTAATCTAAAAACTTTAAGCTAAAATTCAACCCACCTTCCGTAATTTTTTGTCGGACATGACAAATTAAGAAAACTCTAGCTCACAAAGGAGTCAATGTCAAATCAAGTACACAACTATGTTTATTCTCAATCAATCTGCTAAAAGACGTAGCCCATGTCCTCCATGGTTTGACCAGCAGGCTCCATATATGATGCGGTTATGACCAAAGTCTTCTGATCGGGTGGTTGCCGCCAAATGACACCATTATATCACGTCACGCTCAGATATGTTCTCCAATGGCTCTGCCTTTGAGTTGTGAACCCTAGGGTATACTTGATAGGGCAAAAACCCCTCTGTTAGCTAAGATAGCCTTAAACTGTCTACTTAGACAAACACCACCCCATATCTACAAGGATTTCTTGAACGACGCAACTAATGGCTGACAAAGATCCTTATGTCAGGTTGGGTTGACTAACTCCTCCTAGTGGACGCTGGCTGACCGAGATGATAAAACCATGGGATCGACGCATGCATCATCCCCAACCATCCACTTTAAACTAAAGATGATAAATTTCATAAGCTTAAATTTGAAACTCCACATTACTACCATACGCCACGATGCATTTAACGATCTAATCGAAAGTGCTCTCTCAACATTGGAAGGTAAATTAACTATAAGTGCTTGCCTATAAGAAACTTGGAACCATATCTGAAGTTCTCACAAAATAAGGGCAAAATCTCTAGGAGTGTCTTATCTACTATTCCATCTGCATTCTAAAAATTTAACCGATATTTAAATCATACTCTCTTCATCGAGAAGTCAGTGGAAAATTTTCATATCCCATAATAACATAATCGGATGCTTCCTATAAAAAATATAATGAAGAGAATATGAGAGTGAGAAAAAGTAAAACAAAGTTTAATGAATTTAATCCTACAGATACTTTTGAATAATGTAGACAGGTAATTATCTAACAACAATTCCAGGGTAAAATCCTACAAACGCATAAAAAAATTATCCCAACAGTTGAAAATCAAAATTGATTTCTTAAAATAGTAACACATTTGAATGGAATGACTGAGAAAGTGCATATAACAATATCTAGGCAGTGGAGACAATAAGTTTAATACCTGGAAACAATCTCACACAATATATAATCTCTATAACACCAACATTTTACCTTAACTTTGTAGTAGCATTCCAGCATACGACGATACTGTTGTCTTGCCCTAGGAGATTCCACCATAGAAAGTACCCTTGAGAAAGCCTATTCAAGAGCAACATCTATCTTTTGTTTGCGGAAAAATAATTATATCGGTTCTTCCCTCAATCAAGTAAACTAAAAAAGAAGACATATCTTTCCTCTCCTCACTTAGAGAGTGGATACGAGCATAGACGAAGGCGATTGGCTTGAGCTAAGTGATCCT